>LVTN01000792.1:61265-142919 GCA_001649415.1 Musa itinerans
GGGGCGGGGGTCCCGGAACTCGGTTTGCTGGTTGAGTCACGATGAAGAGGTTCGAATCCAGGGGCCCGGGTCGGCAGACTCGGCATGACTCGCTACGGTACCGTATCACAATACCATCTATATCCACCAGAAACGGTGGCACGAGTGCGAAGGCCCGCCCGCCAAATACACGGTGCAGAAAGGACAGAAACCCGATCACCATCACATGGATGGCCACCGCTCATCCAATCTCCCCAAAATTTCCTCCCATGACCGACCCTCGCCGTCATCCCCCATCCCATCCTCTTCTTCTCCTGCTCGCTCCCCTCTTCACCTCCTTCCTTCATCGTTTCCTTGTAACTCTAATCTTTGATCTAAACCCTATTTCTACCGCACCCAATTTTGTAGTGTTAGTAGTAGGTATAGGTAGATGGCCACCGCTTCCGCCACCGGCATCCACCTGCATGATCTGCCGGAGCCAATCCTGACGCACATCTTCTCGCTGGTGTGCGACGTCCGCAGCCGCAACGCCATGTCGCTCGCCTGCCACCGGTGGCGCACCCTCGAGCGGGCCACGCGCACGTCCCTCGTCCTCCGCGGCCACGTCCGCTCCCCCTTCCTCCTCCCCACCTGCTTCCCCGCCGTTGCTCACCTCGACCTCTCCCTTCTCTCGCCCTGGGGCCACCATCCCTTCCTCCTTCACCACCAGCAGCCCCCTCCGCCGCCGCCGCCGCCGCAATACTATCACCACAACCTCGCCGAGCAGGCCGTCCTTGTCGCCGCCCGCCTCGCCCAGACCTTCCCCCGCGTATCCTCCCTCGCCATTTACGCTCGCGATCCCTCCGTCGTGGCCGCCCTCGCCCCGCTCTGGCCGGGCCTCCGCGCCGTCCGGCTCGTCCGCTGGCACCAGCGGCCCCCCGCCCTCCCGCTCGGCGCCGACCTTGCCCCGTTGCTCGCCGCTTGCCCTGCCCTGTCCACTCTCGATCTCTCCCAGTTCTACTGCTGGACGGAGGACGTTCCTCAGGCCCTTCAGGAGCATCCCGTCGCCGCCGCGTCTCTCACCCGCCTCGACCTCCTCTGCCCGGCCTCCACAGAGGGTTTCTGCTCTTCCAAGCTGGCTGATATAGTTGCTGCCTGCCCCAACCTAACCCATCTCCTCGTCCCTTGCGTGTTCAACCCCCGGTGCATCGAGTTCGTCGGCGACGACGCCCTGCTCATGCTCGCCGCCGGCTGCCCTCGTCTCTCCCTTCTCCACCTCGTCGATCCTTCCACCCTCTCGCCCGCCCGCAGCGACTCCGAAGCCAAGGAAGACGCTGCGGTGACGGGCCCGGGCCTCGAGGAGCTCTTTGCCAAGCTTCCGCAGCTGGAGGATCTCGCACTCGATCTCTGCCACAACGTCAGAAACGCCGGGCCTTCATTGGAAATGTTGAGCTACAAGTGCCCCAAGATCAAGTCGCTCAAGCTGGGGCAGTTCCACGGCGTCTGTAAGGGCGCTTGGCTGCACCTGGATGGCGTCTCCGTCTGCGGCCGCCTGGAGTCGCTGTGCATCAAGAATTCGGCTGATCTGATCGACTCCGGCCTCGTGACAATCGCCCGTGGATGCAGGAGGCTATCCAGGTTAGAGATACACGGATGCCACAAGGTTACGGAGGCCGGGATAAAGAAGCTCTCGAGCATCCTTCGATCCACGCTGGTGGATGTCGCGATCTCCGGCTGCCAGCTTCTCGATGCCGCAAGGTCGCTGCGCGCTCTGGAACCGATCCGCGACCGCATCGAGCGCCTTCACATCGACTGCATCTGGGTGCTGCCCGAGCTGGATCAACTTCCCCAGACGCCAGAGAAGACGGCCGACGACTCGGATGTCGATCAGGTGGATGAGGAAATGTCTGACGAGTCAAGAAACAAGAAAAGTAGGTACTCGGACGGCAATGACGGCAGCAACGAGAGCAGCAGCTTCTGGTTTCGGACATGGGCGAATCTCCGGTGCCTCTCGCTCTGGGTTCCCGCGGGCGAAGTGCTAACGCCGTTGGGGGACGCAGGGCTGGAGTGCTGTCCGCAGCTGGAAGGTATCAGCATCAAGGTGGAGGGTGACTGCAGGACGTGCCCGAGACCGAGGCAGAGAGTGTTCGGATTGAGCTTCCTCGCTCGCTACCCTCGCCTGGTGAAGATGAAGCTGGACTGCGGGGAGGCGATCGGATACGCCCTGACCGCGCCCACGGGCCACATGGACCTGAGCTTGTGGGAGAGGTTTTACCTTCATGGAATAAGTGATCTGAGGCTTTACGAGCTCGACTACTGGCCGCCCCAAGACAAGGAGGTGAACCAGAGAAGCCTGTCGCTTCCGGCGACGGGACTGATCCAAGAGTGCCTCAGCTTGAGGAAACTGTTCATCCATGGCACCACCCACGAGCACTTCATGAGGTTCTTTCTCATGATGCCGGTGTTGAGGGATGTGCAGCTCAGGGAAGACTATTATCCGGCACCGGAGAATGATATGAGCACGGAGATGAGGGTAGACTCGTGCAGTCGCTTCGAGGAGGCCTTGAACAGTCGTCTGATTCCCGATTGATTAGAACACAAGAAGAGGAGGAAGGCGACAGGTTCACGTTGACTTGTTACGCCCCCTTTCGATTTCATGCATGGACGTACGTGTGTACAAGTGCAGAGAGGGGACTGTGGTGTTGAAGTCCATGAGGGGATCGGATGAAAATTTTCGTGTTATGCTTTTGGAGTAATCAGAAGATGCAGTAATAATTAGCCAACAAAAAAAAAAAAGTTGCAGAATCTTTCTTGTGGTTTTCACCAAGCAATGGACCAGTGGCTGATGAGATCTTTTTTGCTTGTTTGTATATATATATACATATATCTTGGATCTCGTTGAGTGCAGGAAGGCTCGGATGAGATGAAAAAGACCACAACAGTAAAATTCTTCCGCACCACTCAATACCGGAGACTACCGAGGAGGAGGAGGAGGAGGAGGAGGAGGATGTTACTGTTCGAACTCGGACAACCAAGTTGATTGGTGTTCGTCATGAGTGAGACGTTTGGGCTAGAATCTCCTCCGATGGCTGGGCCAGCCTCCGACTATGATGTAGATTTATCAGGTGAACGAATCTTGCTGATGTGTGGATGTCTCTCGAACCCGTGAGAGTTTGTGGATACAAAATTGGTCGATTGAAAAGTGATTGTGGGCGGGTTTAATTATGAGCCGGTAAACAACTTCGAGATTTGGATTTTTTTTTATCTGATAAAATTTCATAGTCATAAAGTTTGATTAGTGACCTTGAAGTATACTACTAAATGATCAATTACTAATATTTTTTATAATTTTATTTTAATTTTAGACATAATATATATATTTGGCTTTGAATATTAAGGATGATGGTAGCTCTTTTTAACAACTTCGTTAAACTATATTTGAGAACTTCGAGATTTGGATTTTTTTTGGGATAAAATTTCATAGTCATAAAGTTTGATTAATGACCTTAAAGTATACTACTAAATGATCAATTACTAATATTTTTTATAATTTTATTTTAATTTTAGACATAATATATTCATTTGGCTTTGAATATTAAGGATGATGGTAATTCTTTTTAACAACCTCGTTAAATTATATTTGAGGATGGTAACTCTTTCTATAACTTTTGTAATCTAATAAGTCTGGACTCTAATTTATCTTCTCTCCCCCAATTATATGCATAGAGTATTACGTATAATTAACACTTCGACTGATCTCAACTGTTTAATTACGAGCCGTTAAACAACTTCGAGATTTAGATTTTTTTTTGATAAAATTTCATAGTCATAATGTTTGATTAATGACAAGTATACTACTAAATGATCAATTACTAATATTTTTTATAATTTTATTTTAATTTTAGACATAATATATTCATTTGGCTTTGAATATTAAGGATGATGGTAATTCTTTTTAACAACCTCGTTAAACTATATTTGAGGATAGTAACTCTTTTTATAATTTTTGTAATCTAATAAGTCTGTACTCTAATTCATCTCGTTTACCCCAATTATATGCATAGAGTGTTACATAAATAATTTAGAAAGGTATAATTAACACTTCGATTCTAACTATAATAAAAACTTCGATCTCAACCGTAAACTAAAATCATATTTAATCATAAAGCTTGATTTAATATTCCACTCCCCCAATTATATGCATAGAGTGTT
Source organism: Musa itinerans (assembly GCA_001649415.1). NCBI lineage: Eukaryota > Viridiplantae > Streptophyta > Magnoliopsida > Zingiberales > Musaceae > Musa > Musa itinerans. Next base: position 65,436 of record LVTN01000792.1, read on the forward strand.
ACGTATAATTAACATTTCGACTCTAACTATAATAAAAACTTCGATCTCAATCGAGACTCGTAAACTAAAATCATATTTAATCATAAAGCTTGATTTAATATTTCAGCAAAACTATAACCTAAAAGTTCAATGTATCCTCTCACATAAACTATCTCTCTGCATGCATCCATTACGTACAAATCGTTCTCGTAAGTCGATAGAAACTGTACCAAATTTAATGTTGGCCTCATTTATTTTTCTGATTGCCGCACACGGAATATCATCCACAAAATTCCCGATGAATAAGTCAACAACAACAAAAGAAAATCTTTAATTGGGAATACCCAAAATCGTTCTTCGATTGTCTTGGTGGATCATAAGATGGCAATGTAGGAGCAAAAGAGCAGTGTCATTTTCCACAAGGGAGGATCCAAGTAACGCAGACTTCGAGATCGATCATAACTTTCTCGATCATATATTAATTTGGCTTTGAATATTAAGGATGATGATAGCTCTTTTTAACAACCTCGTTAAATTATATTTGAGGATGGTAACTCTTTCTATAACTTTTGTAATCTAATAAGTCTGCACTCTAATTTCTCCTCTCACCCAATTATATGCATAGAGTATTACGTATAATTAACACTTCGACTGATCTCAACTGTTTAATTACGAGCCGTTAAACAACTTCGAGATTTAGATTTTTTTTTGATAAAATTTCATAGTCATAAAGTTTGATTAATGACCGTAATGTATACTACTAAATGATCAATTACTAATATTTTTTATAATTTTATTTTAATTTTAGACATAATATATTCATTTGGCTTTGAATATTAAGGATGATGGTAATTCTTTTTAACAACCTCGTTAAACTATATTTGAGGATGATAACTCTTTTTATAATTTTTGTAATCTAATAAGTTTGTACTCTAATTCATCTCGTCTACCCCAATTATAAGCATAAAGTGTTATATAAATATTTTAGAAAGGTATAATTAACACTTCGATTCTAACTATAATAAAAACTTCGATCTCAACCGTAAACTAAAATCATATTTAATCATAAAGCTTGATTTAATATTTCAGCAAAACTATAACCTAAAAGTTCAATGTATCCTCTCACATAAACTATCTCTCTGCATGCATCCATTACGTACAAATCGTTCTCGTAAGTCGATAGAAACTGTACCAAATTTAATGTTGGCCTCATTTATTTTTCTGATTGCCGCACAAGTAATATCATCTACAAAATTTAATTGGGAATACCCAAAATCGTTCTTCGATTGTCTTGGTGGATCATAAGATGGCAATGTAGGAGCAAAAGAGCAGTGTCATTTTCCACAAGGGAGGATCCAAGTAACGCAGACTTCGAGATCGATCATAACTTTCTCGATCATATATTACATGTGACGATCAAAGGGAGAGAGCCTATCTCATTCATTACCCCCAAGGATTGGGATTCATGTGAGGCATTGCATCACGTTGCGGTGGAGCCATGCGAGCCTCGTTTGTTCTGCTGCCGCCTTTGTTAGATGGTTCACATCCACAAGCACTTCTCGCCGCAGTTTGTGCAGGGTGGAAAGATAGCAAGGCATCATCTTTTCCATCTCGTTCTTCCTCCTTGTTTTGATCTACAATTCAACTCTACTATTCTTGTTTGCATTCAAGATAAATGAAGCATTGATAGGATAGGTTTTGATGAATAGGGAGGCACCCTCACCTTAATAAATATTCTTAATTCACTCCTTACAAGACACGGAGAACAATGTCAACGCCCTTAGTCTTCCCATCCACATACATTTTATATGTTGTGGTACTCAATCATATATATATATATATGTATATAGCTATCATCATCATCATCATCATCATCATCAATTGGCCTGACGGCAGTTTAGCCTGATCTCCCCAGCGGACCCCAACAAGGGGCTGATGTTGCCCATCTTCACCATGGCCGCCGCGAAATCGGTGTTGAAGGCCCGACCATTGGAGCTGTACAACCGCACCAGTCCGTCCGCCGGCCCGTTGTTGAAGAGCTCCTGGTCGGAGTGAAGCAGCCCCCTTCGGGCCATCAAGTCCCGGTAGTAGCTGACGTCGAAGCGGTTTGGGCTCGTAGAGTCGAGCGGGACCAAGTTGGAGTCGCCGACGCCAGGAGTAGCCGGGCAGATCCGCTTCCTGAACGCAGCGAATCCCGGATCGACGTTGGAGTCGCCGTAGATGTGCGGCCGGAAGTTTATGCATCTTGCTGCGCCGACGGTGTGCGCGCCGGAGAGCGCGGTCAGGTCACGCAGGTTGAGGCCCTTGGCAGAGAACCTGGCGATGAGGTTGTTGATGCTGTCGGAGGCGGGCGGGAGATTGGCGTTCGCTGCGGCCATGCTCGCGGTCCTCGCGTCCCGTCGGCCCAACAGCACCGTCCACGATGGCCCTCCGAGCTGCATGGCGTCCAACGCGTGTCAGTATCAGGCGATTATAACCGATGGGGGCCGTATCAGGCCTCGAAGCACGGGTGCAGTGCCAACCAGTGTCACGGCGTCGCGCGAAGCGAGCGCGAGGATGTCGGCGCAGGAGACCGTCGACCGGCATGCCGCCTCCACGCGGGATTTGATGGCGTCGATGACTTGGTAGCCGCGGAGGGAGTTGGCGTTTCCCGCCGCGTTCTTCTCGCCGATCATGGTCGGCGTGTCGTCGAGGAGGACGGATGCATCGCAGCCCTGAGGCGGGGATGAATTCAGACACCGTCAGCTTAGCAACTCAAACCGTACCAAGAAATTATTATCTATTATTTTAGAAGAAGAAACTGATAATATTCTGATTTCTTTAGCCCTATTTACATACGATAATTCAGTCGACTTGGATCTAATTAATGCAAAAGAGATTAATCTTATTATACCTTTGAATCAACTAGAACGTACCACATCGATCCAATCATCGTAATATACATAAGGGTGACAAGACACAACTATTTGATCTCAATGGTTGGATGGATATATGTTCAGAACACAATAAAGAGTCCCGTAGAGTCTCCATCGTACCTTTGCCTCCCATCTTCCAGTGGGAATCCACTTAAATAAAGTGAAAAGACAGATCTAGGTTTAGATTCTGTGTGTCTAAAACTTACGGAGGATATCTATCGACACAGATAGTACTTTCTATTGGATTTCTCTCTTCACTTCAACTGCGTTACTAATAATCGATTACCATAGTAGTGTTCTACCAAAAAAAAAAGAAAACATGAACACAAAACTTATTGACCATCAAACGAATCATTGTATGAATGTTACATATATATTTTATTCTATGAAGCAATAAACAATGTGGACAATTATTAGACTATTAATATTCGCTTTCATGAGGTGGACTTGTCTCTGCATTATAAACTCATGCACGTGAAAGAAAGTGAGAGGCCACCCACGCGCCCGCCATGAGAAGCCTCGTCGATACGACACCCACCCTTTGGTCGCCCGTCGAGACATACACACAGTGTCTAATGGCTAAAATAGGAACGATCGATTCAAACCAAGTCAAGTTCTTGATCTGATGGTTGAATCGAAGTTGGATGTAATCAAACAAACAAGCAAGCATATGGTGGTCGATTTGGAGAAGCCAAACAGCTAATTCCATCGATCCTTTAATTTATACAAGACACGGAGAACAATGTCAACGCCCTTAGTCTTCCCATCCACATACATTTTATATGTTGTGGTACTCAATCATATATATATATATATTACCCCAATTATATGCATAGAGTGTTACATAAATAATTTAGAAAGGTATAATTAACACTTCGATTCTAACTATAATAAAAACTTCGATCTCAACCGTAAACTAAAATCATATTTAATCATAAAGCTTGATTTAATATTCCAGCAAAACTATAACCTAAAAGTTCAATGTATCCTCTCACATAAACTATCTCTCTGCATGCATCCATTACGTACAAATCGTTCTCGTAAGTCGATAGAAACTGTACCAAATTTAATGTTGGCCTCATTTATTTTTCTGATTGCCGCACAAGTAATATCATCTACAAAATTTAATTGGGAATACCCAAAATCGTTCTTCGATTGTCTTGGTGGATCATAAGATGGCAATGTAGGAGCAAAAGAGCAGTGTCATTTTCCACAAGGGAGGATCCAAGTAACGCAGACTTCGAGATCGATCATAACTTTCTCGATCATATATTACATGTGACGATCAAAGGGAGAGAGCCTATCTCATTCATTACCCCCAAGGATTGGGATTCATGTGAGGCATTGCATCACGTTGCGGTGGAGCCATGCGAGCCTCGTTTGTTCTGCTGCCGCCTTTGTTAGATGGTTCACATCCACAAGCACTTCTCGCCGCAGTTTGTGCAGGGTGGAAAGATAGCAAGGCATCATCTTTTCCATCTCGTTCTTCCTCCTTTGTTTTGATCTACAATTCAACTCTACTATTCTTGTTTGCATTCAAGATAAATGAAGCATTGATAGGATAGGTTTTGATGAATAGGGAGGCACCCTCACCTTAATAAATATTCTTAATTCACTCCTTACAAGACACGGAGAACAATGTCAACGCCCTTAGTCTTCCCATCCACATACATTTTATATGTTGTGGTACTCAATCATATATATATATATATGTATATAGCTATCATCATCATCATCATCATCATCATCAATTGGCCTGACGGCAGTTTAGCCTGATCTCCCCAGCGGACCCCAACAAGGGGCTGATGTTGCCCATCTTCACCATGGCCGCCGCGAAATCGGTGTTGAAGGCCCGACCATTGGAGCTGTACAACCGCACCAGTCCGTCCGCCGGCCCGTTGTTGAAGAGCTCCTGGTCGGAGTGAAGCAGCCCCCTTCGGGCCATCAAGTCCCGGTAGTAGCTGACGTCGAAGCGGTTTGGGCTCGTAGAGTCGAGCGGGACCAAGTTGGAGTCGCCGACGCCAGGAGTAGCCGGGCAGATCCGCTTCCTGAACGCAGCGAATCCCGGATCGACGTTGGAGTCGCCGTAGATGTGCGGCCGGAAGTTTATGCATCTTGCTGCGCCGACGGTGTGCGCGCCGGAGAGCGCGGTCAGGTCACGCAGGTTGAGGCCCTTGGCAGAGAACCTGGCGATGAGGTTGTTGATGCTGTCGGAGGCGGGCGGGAGATTGGCGTTCGCTGCGGCCATGCTCGCGGTCCTCGCGTCCCGTCGGCCCAACAGCACCGTCCACGATGGCCCTCCGAGCTGCATGGCGTCCAACGCGTGTCAGTATCAGGCGATTATAACCGATGGGGGCCGTATCAGGCCTCGAAGCACGGGTGCAGTGCCAACCAGTGTCACGGCGTCGCGCGAAGCGAGCGCGAGGATGTCGGCGCAGGAGACCGTCGACCGGCATGCCGCCTCCACGCGGGATTTGATGGCGTCGATGACTTGGTAGCCGCGGAGGGAGTTGGCGTTTCCCGCCGCGTTCTTCTCGCCGATCATGGTCGGCGTGTCGTCGAGGAGGACGGATGCATCGCAGCCCTGAGGCGGGGATGAATTCAGACACCGTCAGCTTAGCAACTCAAACCGTACCAAGAAATTATTATCTATTATTTTAGAAGAAGAAACTGATAATATTCTGATTTCTTTAGCCCTATTTACATACGATAATTCAGTCGACTTGGATCTAATTAATGCAAAAGAGATTAATCTTATTATACCTTTGAATCAACTAGAACGTACCACATCGATCCAATCATCGTAATATACATAAGGGTGACAAGACACAACTATTTGATCTCAATGGTTGGATGGATATATGTTCAGAACACAATAAAGAGTCCCGTAGAGTCTCCATCGTACCTTTGCCTCCCATCTTCCAGTGGGAATCCACTTAAATAAAGTGAAAAGACAGATCTAGGTTTAGATTCTGTGTGTCTAAAACTTACGGAGGATATCTATCGACACAGATAGTACTTTCTATTGGATTTCTCTCTTCACTTCAACTGCGTTACTAATAATCGATTACCATAGTAGTGTTCTACCAAAAAAAAAAGAAAACATGAACACAAAACTTATTGACCATCAAACGAATCATTGTATGAATGTTACATATATATTTTATTCTATGAAGCAATAAACAATGTGGACAATTATTAGACTATTAATATTCGCTTTCATGAGGTGGACTTGTCTCTGCATTATAAACTCATGCACGTGAAAGAAAGTGAGAGGCCACCCACGCGCCCGCCATGAGAAGCCTCATCGATACGACACCCACCCTTTGGTCGCACGTCGAGACATACACAGTGTCTAATGGCTAAAATAGGAACGATCGATTCAAACCAAGTCAAGTTCTTGATCTGATGGTTGAATCGAAGTTGGATGTAATCAAACAAACAAGCAAGCATATGGTAGTCGATTTGGAGAAGCCAAACAGCTAATTCCATCGATCCTTTAATTTATGCCCTCTGACAAAGCAACAGTATGCTCAAAATAACTTTGCTTCAGAGTTAGTATATGTATAAATGAATAAATAAAATCATAGCCTCAAAAGTAATCACCAAAACCTCGTAAAATGGCTTGTGACGATGCTTACTATCGTGTGAAAAATGAGGACGAAGTAGCGGAAGCATATCATTCATGGAAGCTCATAAAGAAAAGAGGTCACGATGTTCTTATTAGCTTTCAGTGGGTTCATCTAAACTGCACCGCTTGCCCAATCAAAACTCACCACCACGCCGCCACATCTAAGGCGGCTGCAGTTTCGTGCATGGCAAAAGGTTATAAGTGAATTGGATTAGGAGAATACAGAGGGTAGTCAACGGTTCTGAGCATGAGCTCCAAAGTACTCTCGTACGGATCACCGGAGCAAACTTTACCCGTAAAACCACGAGGAAAAGAAAAGAAGAGTAGAGAGACAGGAAGGAAAGGAAGAGATAGATTCTCACGTTCACAAAGCAGTCGTGGAAGAAGAGGCGAATGATGGAAGCGCCCATCCTTGGTTCCTGCCTCACCACCTGCGCCATGGCTGATCCCACGATGGTCTGCAGGTTGGGGCACGACCTGGCGTAGAACGCGGGCGATAGCTGCGCATAACCGGCGGAGGCCAGCAGAGAAAGGATGGCGGCTGCCAGGAATCCATTAGTAACGGAAGCCATGGTAGGAGAAATAAAGATGGAACTGGAAGAAGATATATGTATGTATACACACTGTGGAAACGCAAGGATATATAGCCTTTAGTATATATATATATATATATACACACAGATAGATAGAGATGATGGAGCTTCTAATCTTCGGATGTGGGGATGGAGGCAGTCTTGGATCCCAAAACTCTCTCTCTCATGTCTCTCGCATAACCATAAAAAATGAATGCGAGCAAACTCAAAATAATGTTGGTGTCCATGTCTTACAGCTAGCTATAAACGGCAACGAGAAGCTTGGGGGACGTGACAATTGTGTCGCTGTCGAGCTTGCTTGTGTGCTTTGCTTCGCGATGAGGCTTGTGGGAATATTATTTTCTTTAGGCCTTTCTTTCGATTTTTGTTGGATTCCAATAGGACCACCGGTGGGTACAGTTACCATTAACCAGGCCAGTAACATACCCTGTGACTCTCTCCTCTTGCTACTGCTGCTATCTTCCGATCACATCGATCGATCGACTGTATCCTCTGCTCCGTTCCAATTTAGCATTATTATTTGGATGCCTAACTTTTTCCAATTTAGCATTATTATTTGGATGCCTAACTTTGTCCCCAAGAGAATTATAAATATTTTTCATGTTCATTAATAAGGACAATAACAAACTTCTTTCTCTCCTTTTAAGATAAGTAAGACAATTCTAAACTTCCTTCTCATACGAGAAAAGAGATCATAAACTCATTTCCCTCGTTTAATATATTAGAACACATTCTAAATAGAAAAAATATAATACTCACTTCTTTTGAAATACTCACATTCTAGTCATGTCAGGTTGGCTCTCCCGACACTAATGTTACTTATCAGTTAGCGTATGTCACTATAAATACTAATAACAGTCTAAGAAGTCAGCCTATTAGAATATATACTTTGCGCCGAGTAATAAAATTTAGCGATTAACGAAGTGGTTATTTATGTCATCAATGGCCTTTATGTCACCTATTCAAATTTGACGCCATCAATGGCCTTCCTGAGTTCAAACCGTCGGCGGGGGGCTGACGTTCCCCATCTTCACCATGGCTGTGGCGAAATGTTTATAGAGTACGGCGACGCTGGTGGCGTACACCCAAACCAAGGCATCCTACGATGGTAGTCGTTGTCGTTGCCAACGGCGAGAGGGGATTCTGGTGGTAGTCGTTGCCAAAACGGTATGGGGTTTGGAGATCCGGAGGAGCCAAGTTGCTGTCGCCGCCGAATGGTGGACAGCTTTGCTTGCGTAAGGCGGCCAAGTTAGCATCGATGTTGGAGTCCTGGTAGAGGCGATCGCGGAAGGTGAAGCACTGGGCGAGAGCTACGGTGTGTGCCCCCGAGAGCGCAGTCATGTCCTGCGGACTGAGGCCCTTGGAAGCGAACATGGAAATAAGGGCGGAGAGGCTGGACGATGGCCGTGGGAGTTCGTCGTCTGCATTCTGGCTTGTCGTCCTCGCATCCCTGCGGCCCAACACAACCTGCCAATTTGGTCCTCCAAGCTACATGCATGGAACTGTAGAATACATAGTGGAAGGGCTTTCATGAAACGAAACGAAACGAAACGAAGTCACTGCATCTCGTGCTGCTATGGCCATGATATCCGCGCGTGACACGGTTGCTTTACGAGCCGCGTCCACTTGGTTCTTGATAGCGTCTATGACCTCGAATCCACGCACAGAGTTCGTGTTTGCAATGGCATTCTTTTCACCATCAGATGGACCATCAAGAAGAATTGACGCATCGCAGCCCCGATGACTCGAAGACACACAACTTCAGACAACGAACAGCTCATAACGGTTGACTCGCAGAGTGCGTTGAGGATTAGATGTAGCTATTTTTCATGAAAGCTTGAAAATATAGCTCCACAGCCTTTGTGTGTCATAGTTAATAATTCAAATGATTATGTAAATTATTCTTGGACAAACTCAATGGTCATGAATAATTGGGTGATTTGCATGATTTAAAAGACAACCATTCTCCACCGACCAAAAGAACCGAGACAAACTGAACATAAAAGCTTGGATGAGGATTGGGGGATGCTTTCTTCTTCTTCTTCTTCTTCTTCTTTTTCTTTCCAAACAACAGATAAGAAAAAGAATGACCAGACACCGCAACATCTGGTCTGCACAATAGAAATATTCACATAGGCAACTGAGGAGTCGTCATGTAACCAAAATGGTTGATAGCAAGAGCTTCATGCAGCATATAGATCAACATGGCACCAAAATACTACCAAGCAATACACTAGTTGGAAAATTTTTGATAAGCAAGACACTGGGTTGATATAAGTTGACTGAAGCTCCAAATAAAGCAAAAACTATTTGCCACCAACAGAATTTAATCAAAAAACCCTACTGCACAGATCTGATAGCACCAATAACAAGACAAAGAAGCCTTAGCTCATTCTCTGGGCAGCTTCCTTTGCTAGCAACTTCTCCCTAGACTTGGATTTTGCCTGGGATTTGGAACCCATAACTCCACCACCCCACTTCCTTCTGACCTCGTCGAACTTATCATTGAAGTTGGCCTAAAAGTCGAGTTGCAATCAGTATAGGAAAATTCCTAAGTTTCAACAGAGAAAATCACATTACTGTTGGTTCTAATATTCACCTTAATGGCTTCCAGGATTTTGCTGAATTCCAATTTGTCCTCGTTCTTCACAGTGGTTAGACACAAGACTGATGCTGTTTTCTTATGCACGATCTATCAGAATTTCAAATTTACACAAAAAAAATGACATGTCAACCACATGACAGTGATTCAATTTCAAATTTTAGCAAAATGCCACCGACAGATAGGGAACAAACCGCTCCCAAACGGGCTTTTCCTTTGACAATACAGTAGGGTATCTCCATCTTCCTGCACAGAGCGGGTAACCAAACCACAAGCTCGATTGGGTCAACATCATGAGCGATAACCACCAACTGTGCCTTGTTCTACAAGGAGGGTGCATCAAGAAGTAATCCGACAGTTTACGCTAGTAAAATGTTCTTATTTCTTTCCTAAGAGATTTGAATTTTATTGGTCTGTGGCATTAGGGAAGTAAAATTATGCACATACGATCTGCAAGCATTAACACAAAGAGGAGGGAAAACATTTACAAACCTGTTCAATAAGGTAAGTGACATGATTGAGCCCATACTTAACAACAATGGGCTTCTTAACTTCAACAGTTTTCCCTTCAGCCTCAGCTTGCGCCCTCTTCAGAAGCCTTTCCTTCTTTGCAGCTCGGTCTTCAGGCCTGTATTTGAGAAGCATCTTGAAGAGATTTGTAGCTGCAAAAATATTTTACAGACAGATTAGTCAGTAGGATATAAACAGTACACACTTCTTTTGGAATAAATCATTGCATTGAACAATCAAGACTAACTTAAAAGGACTATTAGGAATTTGAGAAACATGCCATTAAAACAGATAACTTCTCAACCTAAGTCGATACATACAAAGAAAGAACCCAGAAAATCAAGCAAATCTATAATTATCACAACATCAATGAAATGCATCTGCTTGCTGACACATAGATATCATATAAATACAGCCTAAGAGTGAAGCAGCAATATATTGGCATATAGACAAGAAAAGTACAGGTTACAGACACCGGCTCCACCATAAACATTTTTGTTGTCTATTATGAACAAATAAGAACACATTTATCTTATCATGAAGCTATCCATCAGTTCAGAAATCTACAATGTCCAGTCCACTGCCCTCTCCCTACCTTAAAGATAACTCTGCCATATCCAAACGCTATCAGACACTTGAAAAGAACCACATGCTGGAAAGCAGCAAGAACTGATAGAACTCAATTGGCATCTGGCTGTCACATGTTAATATTGCTAATCAATCCAACTGATTACAACTAAACAAAGTTGGTCAAAAACAATTCGAAGTGACTTGCCTTTTTATATTACTAGAATCAAATTGTCCATCGAGATCTACCATTTTAGAGCTACATGCCATTTGATTGATACTGACAACACATAATAACTCTATCTAGGACACCAAGAACATTATAAAAAAGAAAGAGGCAGCATGGCATAACTTCATAGTCATCTCACTTCTCTCTTTTTCCAAGGAGAATCTAAGTTCCGTAAGGACTCTACTAAATAAACAATTTGAGCAGATGAATAGAGACTTTAAGTGTGCCAATTGACCACTAATTTTATAATGTTCAAATATCCTAAATAAACAATATCACTTGTCATCTAACACCACATTTAATTACTAATGATAACAAAAACCAGAATTATCATGTCTCGAGAAAATACTTATGCAATAACAAATTCACTACAACTATACCTTGCTGCAAAAAAACAGCTGAAATTAAATGCCAATTTCCTTCTACAGTTTTTGCAAAGCTAACTTAATGTGGAAGTTAGCAAATAATAAGTTCCAAGATGTTCTATGCTTCCCTTTCATTTCCAGCAAAACACTGTGGGCCTGCTTCCATGGTTGCACAATTAATTGAGTTACGAAAAGCTTTGCTATTTCTGATACCCAAAATGACACCCTCCCTCTATGATTGTGTAAATCACTGATAAAAGACTTCAATAATTTTTCATTTTACATACTAGCTTCTAAACCTTATATTTGCAAGCATATTAAAGAAAACCACTTAGACCCTGAAAATCCAAGTATTAGATTTTTTTAATTTATTGCATTGAATTGTCAAGGAAGAGATGGAGAACAATAGATAGCTAAATATAGATCATATTTAATTGTTAAAGAAACGACACAAGATAAGCAATGTGAATTGATCTTATGCAACCTTTAGAAGGATAATAAGAACTTGAGACAACCTTATGGAAACAATAAGACAAATCCATTGACTACCTAAACTACAAACAAATTGAACAGAAAATCCACCTCCAAGAACATTAAGCTGAGAGAAAATGACGAAATAACATAAATTTGAACATTTCCATGACTGTTTAAGCAATCAACCAATCCACCATCCACAAAGTGAGCACAGCACAAAAAATCAAACAGACAACAAGCAGGAAGTTCCACTGGTATCTAATATCAAATTACCTGATTACTAGTCAGTTCCTAATTAAGGGCAGCAACATAACACACATGAAATATATATATATATATATATGAACCCTACGCTACCAGCAAAAAAATATAATAATTATGCTTGCGTGAACCTACTAAGAAAATTATATAGGTTAACAGGTAAAAGGAATAGATATTTTCAATCACCAAGATTCTTGTCCAAAGTCCGAGTGAACTAGTGCAGAGCCGGAGGAACCTTCAATCGCTGCTTCAAAATTCTCCTCTGTCTCTGAATGCGGACCACCTTCGGCCATTTCACAAACCGATGAAGATCCCTCTTAGGCGGCAATGCCCCTCCGATCCCGAACTGCTTCGGGCGCTTCTCGAACAAAGGGTTCACAACCTTCTCCTGAGATCCAAGCACCGACGAAGCCACAAAATGTAAAACTCGAGAAACGAAATCCAAATGCTACTATGAATCTACAAACACAGGACGGACAGATTACCGGTTTCTTCTTTGCCGGTACGGGCGCCTTCCCGCCTCTCTTTGGGCCCTGGAAGATAAATCACATACTACATAAATAAAACGCAGAGAAGTAAGATTAAAATCAAAACAGATGCTGATAAGAAAAGGGAATTTGCAGCACGATGAAAGGTGAATCTCGATCGAGTTTTTCATTGATCTACACGGTCGATAGATCGAATTCTTTGAAGGGGATAACGGAAAGAACCGGATTTAGCCTACCATTTCTCGGCGCAGGCGTTAGGGTTTAGTGTGCGGAGACGGCGCAGAAGAACCACCGGAAGCGGCCAGCCGTCCGGAGATTCCACGTCTTATATAGGGGGCCCAGCTCTTACAATAACAGCATATTAGAGCATGTGCTTTGCACGTGCCATCCTGAGCGAGATTTTTCTTTTTGGGGACAAATTTTTCGAGAAATTGGCAATCATTTTTTATTTTTGTCAATTGATGTCCTCATTTTATTTTTCTCCATCAATTACTTTTGTTTTATACCTTCACAAAAATATTATAATTTTATTTAAAACATATTATAATATTTGTCAACTTTGCTTGCATGCTAACTCATAAATTCATTATAACCTCAATCAGGATTGGTAAGTTATTTTATGTTGAATTTTAAATCTATATTTTTATAAATGTATTAAAATATATTATAACTCACATACCAGCAAAACAGATTCACCTATGGACCGATTTAATGCAAAGTACGAAAGTTGTATTATAGGGAAAAAGAAAAGGGAAACACCAACCGTAAAAATCTCAAAATGTCGAGAAAATTAGGATGATTTTATTAACTTTCTTATTCAACTAATTTGATTAATGAGAATAAATTAGTCGACAAAGTTGATCGGTATTACGGTACCAAGGACTTTTGCAAGCTTGACAAACTACAACAAAGCTCATTTTTTAGTATAGATGATGTGATTTCTATTTTTTATATTTAATTTGAGGAAAAAAAAAATCATCCAGATAAAAACTTATGCTGAAGGTTTTTTTTGAATGAGATTACTATTTACTATCCTCTCTAGATTATTATAATTTTATTTTAATAATTTAAAACTATCCTTTTTATAAATGAGCATAAATACCCTATGATTCTTTTTTTTTCTCTTCTTCCTTCTCCTCCTCTTCTTCTTCTTCCTCTTCGGAGAACAATATCTAGAAGACGATAAATAGGGTTGGAAGGCATCATGTGACATTAAAATACAGATCGAGGGATAACAATCGATAATAAGGAGCACGGATTTAGAGATTATGGTTGATAAGGAGCACTAGTTATAGGGTAATAAGAGCTGTGGATTTGTAGGGGGTGATCGATGATAAGGAGTGTGAATTGGAGAACAATAATCGACGATAAATAGCATGAGCTAGGAGCCAACAATTGACAACAAGGAATATGAACTAAAAGAATGTCGACGATAACAAAGTGCACAAACATTAATCACAAGGGTTGTAGAGAAGGAAAAAAAAGATAAAATCAAAATGAGTTAGGCTTTAAGTATGAAAGTATTATTTTATTATTTTTTAGGAGATTATGAATAGTAAAATATTATCAATAGTAAAAAAATATAAATAGTAATTTTTTTTAATAAAAAAATTAAAAAAATATATTTTTAAATAACTTAAAGTATATGATAAATGATAATGACTTGAAACACTTAAAAATAATAATTTTGAATAAAGAAGAAGATATAGGAGTACTATCATTTATCTAGCAAGTGATTATAAATGAAAATGCTACTTCAAATGGTTATATGAAACTAATATATTAAGAGAATCTTGTTTGTTCTTAAAGGATACTTATCAAAGAAAAGTATATTCTCATATATAAAAAATTGCAGTTGTTATTAAAGGATATTTATGAAAATATTTGTAAATTTTCCTATTAGATGATAAATTAGAAAAAGAGTATCATGCAGAATTAAAAGTAGATAAAGGAAAGAAAATTACATTCTCATATATAAAAAATTATAGTTGTTATTCAATGATATTTATGAAAAAAGTTATAAATTCTCCTATTAGATGATAAATTAGAAAAAGAGTATCACGCAGAATTAAAAGTAGATAAAGATTCAATTGAATTTTATGAAAAAGAAATTTAGTCACACTTGCTAAGTTTATGAAACAATAACTGACATGTTTAATCCAAATGTTATTTCATCGAACAAACATGTTTGGAGGGAAAGCTACAAAAGTGGTAACATTGATATCACTGGAGTAGATAATTTTATTTTTATTGAAAGCATAATTTGTTTTATCTTCTGTATAAATTGTTGAAACCTTACCATCCGAATCGAGATATTTTCTAACCTGCACAGTTACTTCAATCATCTAAATAGTAAGTAGTAGTATCATTGCGATGTGATCTAGATTTCCAATGTGTAATCTATACTCCTACTAGCTGTCTTCCATTTCTTAAAATGTGGTGTCCTTCCTGCAATGATCACTGCCTTTATTAAATTTATTAGATAAGAAAAAGTGGAGAAGATTGCTTTTAGAAACAAATATATATTTGGGACACCAAATCGACCCAAAGACAATCGATCATATAAATTTCAATATTTTGGTCCAATAAAAAGTGGTTCCAAGTTGTCCACCAGAGTGGTAAAGTGTGTGTTCGACTAGACCTTCATACTGGATAGAAACAAAGTGAGATATCACAAGGCCTTAAAAAGAAGGAGATTGGGTCGTATATGATTTTAGATATTCGAAGAGGTATAGCTTTGGTTGTATCTAAAAGAAATAAAAGAATTGTTAGCCTTAGAGTAGGTGAAGCGTAGGTCCAAATGCATGCAAAGGGACAGTGAAACCAAACAACAGATAAGAAAAAGAATGACCAGACACCGCAACATCTGGTCTGCACAATAGAAATATTCACATAGGCAACTGAGGAGTCGTCATGTAACCAAAATGGTTGATAGCAAGAGCTTCATGCAGCATATAGATCAACATGGCACCAAAATACTACCAAGCAATACACTAGTTGGAAAATTTTTGATAAGCAAGACACTGGGTTGATATAAGTTGACTGAAGCTCCAAATAAAGCAAAAACTATTTGCCACCAACAGAATTTAATCAAAAAACCCTACTGCACAGATCTGATAGCGCCAATAACAAGACAAAGAAGCCTTAGCTCATTCTCTGGGCAGCTTCCTTTGCTAGCAACTTCTCCCTAGACTTGGATTTTGCCTGGGATTTGGAACCCATAACTCCACCACCCCACTTCCTTCTGACCTCGTCGAACTTATCATTGAAGTTGGCCTAAAAGTCGAGTTGCAATCAGTATAGGAAAATTCCTAAGTTTCAACAGAGAAAATCACATTACTGTTGGTTCTAATATTCACCTTAATGGCTTCCAGGATTTTGCTGAATTCCAATTTGTCCTCGTTCTTCACAGTGGTTAGACACAAGACTGATGCTGTTTTCTTATGCACGATCTATCAGAATTTCAAATTTACACAAAAAAAATGACATGTCAACCACATGACAGTGATTCAATTTCAAATTTTAGCAAAATGCCACCGACAGATAGGGAACAAACCGCTCCCAAACGGGCTTTTCCTTTGACAATACAGTAGGGTATCTCCATCTTCCTGCACAGAGCGGGTAACCAAACCACAAGCTCGATTGGGTCAACATCATGAGCGATAACCACCAACTGTGCCTTGTTCTACAAGGAGGGTGCATCAAGAAGTAATCCGACAGTTTACGCTAGTAAAATGTTCTTATTTCTTTCCTAAGAGATTTGAATTTTATTGGTCTGTGGCATTAGGGAAGTAAAATTATGCACATACGATCTGCAAGCATTAACACAAAGAGGAGGGAAAACATTTACAAACCTGTTCAATAAGGTAAGTGACATGATTGAGCCCATACTTAACAACAATGGGCTTCTTAACTTCAACAGTTTTCCCTTCAGCCTCAGCTTGCGCCCTCTTCAGAAGCCTTTCCTTCTTTGCAGCTCGGTCTTCAGGCCTGTATTTGAGAAGCATCTTGAAGAGATTTGTAGCTGCAAAAATATTTTACAGACAGATTAGTCAGTAGGATATAAACAGTACACACTTCTTTTGGAATAAATCATTGCATTGAACAATCAAGACTAACTTAAAAGGACTATTAGGAATTTGAGAAACATGCCATTAAAACAGATAACTTCTCAACCTAAGTCGATACATACAAAGAAAGAACCCAGAAAATCAAGCAAATCTATAATTATCACAACATCAATGAAATGCATCTGCGTGCTGACACATAGATATCATATAAATACAGCCTAAGAGTGAAGCAGCAATATATTGGCATATAGACAAGAAAAGTACAGGTTACAGACACCGGCTCCACCATAAACATTTTTGTTGTCTATTATGAACAAATAAGAACACATTTATCTTATCATGAAGCTATCCATCAGTTCAGAAATCTACAATGTCCAGTCCACTGCCCTCTCCCTACCTTAAAGATAACTCTGCCATATCCAAACGCTATCAGACACTTGAAAAGAACCACATGCTGGAAAGCAGCAAGAACTGATAGAACTCAATTGGCATCTGGCTGTCACATGTTAATATTGCTAATCAATCCAACTGATTACAACTAAACAAAGTTGGTCAAAAACAATTTGAAGTGACTTGCCTTTTTATATTACTAGAATCAAATTGTCCATCGAGATCTACCATTTTAGAGCTACATGCCATTTGATTGATACTGACAACACATAATAACTCTATCTAGGACACCAAGAACATTATAAAAAAGAAAGAGGCAGCATGGCATAACTTCATAGTCATCTCACTTCTCTCTTTTTCCAAGGAGAATCTAAGTTCCGTAAGGACTCTACTAAATAAACAATTTGAGCAGATGAATAGAGACTTTAAGTGTGCCAATTGACCACTAATTTTATAATGTTCAAATATCCTAAATAAACAATATCACTTGTCATCTAACACCACATTTAATTACTAATGATAACAAAAACCAGAATTATCATGTCTCGAGAAAATACTTATGCAATAACAAATTCACTACAACTATACCTTGCTGCAAAAAAACAGCTGAAATTAAATGCCAATTTCCTTCTACAGTTTTTGCAAAGCTAACTTAATGTGGAAGTTAGCAAATAATAAGTTCCAAGATGTTCTATGCTTCCCTTTCATTTCCAGCAAAACACTGTGGGCCTGCTTCCATGGTTGCACAATTAATTGAGTTACGAAAAGCTTTGCTATTTCTGATACCCAAAATGACACCCTCCCTCTATGATTGTGTAAATCACTGATAAAAGACTTCAATAATTTTTCATTTTACATACTAGCTTCTAAACCTTATATTTGCAAGCATATTAAAGAAAACCACTTAGACCCTGAAAATCCAAGTATTAGATTTTTTTAATTTATTGCATTGAATTGTCAAGGAAGAGATGGAGAACAATAGATAGCTAAATATAGATCATATTTAATTGTTAAAGAAACGACACAAGATAAGCAATGTGAATTGATCTTATGCAACCTTTAGAAGGATAATAAGAACTTGAGACAACCTTATGGAAACAATAAGACAAATCCATTGACTACCTAAACTACAAACAAATTGAACAGAAAATCCACCTCCAAGAACATTAAGCTGAGAGAAAATGACGAAATAACATAAATTTGAACATTTCCATGACTGTTTAAGCAATCAACCAATCCACCATCCACAAAGTGAGCACAGCACAAAAAATCAAACAGACAACAAGCAGGAAGTTCCACTGGTATCTAATATCAAATTACCTGATTACTAGTCAGTTCCTAATTAAGGGCAGCAACATAACACACATGAAATATATATATATATATATATGAACCCTACGCTACCAGCAAAAAAATATAATAATTATGCTTGCGTGAACCTACTAAGAAAATTATATAGGTTAACAGGTAAAAGGAATAGATATTTTCAATCACCAAGATTCTTGTCCAAAGTCCGAGTGAACTAGTGCAGAGCCGGAGGAACCTTCAATCGCTGCTTCAAAATTCTCCTCTGTCTCTGAATGCGGACCACCTTCGGCCATTTCACAAACCGATGAAGATCCCTCTTAGGCGGCAATGCCCCTCCGATCCCGAACTGCTTCGGGCGCTTCTCGAACAAAGGGTTCACAACCTTCTCCTGAGATCCAAGCACCGACGAAGCCACAAAATGTAAAACTCGAGAAACGAAATCCAAATGCTACTATGAATCTACAAACACAGGACGGACAGATTACCGGTTTCTTCTTTGCCGGTACGGGCGCCTTCCCGCCTCTCTTTGGGCCCTGGAAGATAAATCACATACTACATAAATAAAACGCAGAGAAGTAAGATTAAAATCAAAACAGATGCTGATAAGAAAAGGGAATTTGCAGCACGATGAAAGGTGAATCTCGATCGAGTTTTTCATTGATCTACACGGTCGATAGATCGAATTCTTTGAAGGGGATAACGGAAAGAACCGGATTTAGCCTACCATTTCTCGGCGCAGGCGTTAGGGTTTAGTGTGCGGAGACGGCGCAGAAGAACCACCGGAAGCG
Organism: Musa itinerans; assembly: GCA_001649415.1. Classification (NCBI taxonomy): domain Eukaryota; kingdom Viridiplantae; phylum Streptophyta; class Magnoliopsida; order Zingiberales; family Musaceae; genus Musa; species Musa itinerans. The sequence continues at coordinate 84,606 of LVTN01000792.1, forward strand.
GCCAGCCGTCCGGAGATTCCACGTCTTATATAGGGGGCCCAGCTCTTACAATAACAGCATATTAGAGCATGTGCTTTGCACGTGCCATCCTGAGCGAGATTTTTCTTTTTGGGGACAAATTTTTCGAGAAATTGGCAATCATTTTTTATTTTTGTCAATTGATGTCCTCATTTTATTTTTCTCCATCAATTACTTTTGTTTTATACCTTCACAAAAATATTATAATTTTATTTAAAACATATTATAATATTTGTCAACTTTGCTTGCATGCTAACTCATAAATTCATTATAACCTCAATCAGGATTGGTAAGTTATTTTATGTTGAATTTTAAATCTATATTTTTATAAATGTATTAAAATATATTATAACTCACATACCAGCAAAACAGATTCACCTATGGACCGATTTAATGCAAAGTACGAAAGTTGTATTATAGGGAAAAAGAAAAGGGAAACACCAACCGTAAAAATCTCAAAATGTCGAGAAAATTAGGATGATTTTATTAACTTTCTTATTCAACTAATTTGATTAATGAGAATAAATTAGTCGACAAAGTTGATCGGTATTACGGTACCAAGGACTTTTGCAAGCTTGACAAACTACAACAAAGCTCATTTTTTAGTATAGATGATGTGATTTCTATTTTTTATATTTAATTTGAGGAAAAAAAAAATCATCCAGATAAAAACTTATGCTGAAGGTTTTTTTTTAATGAGATTACTATTTACTATCCTCTCTAGATTATTATAATTTTATTTTAATAATTTAAAACTATCCTTTTTATAAATGAGCATAAATACCCTATGATTCTTTTTTTTTCTCTTCTTCCTTCTCCTCCTCTTCTTCTTCTTCCTCTTCGGAGAACAATATCTAGAAGACGATAAATAGGGTTGGAAGGCATCATGTGACATTAAAATACAGATCGAGGGATAACAATCGATAATAAGGAGCACGGATTTAGAGATTATGGTTGATAAGGAGCACTAGTTATAGGGTAATAAGAGCTGTGGATTTGTAGGGGGTGATCGATGATAAGGAGTGTGAATTGGAGAACAATAATCGACGATAAATAGCATGAGCTAGGAGCCAACAATTGACAACAAGGAATATGAACTAAAAGAATGTCGACGATAACAAAGTGCACAAACATTAATCACAAGGGTTGTAGAGAAGGAAAAAAAAGATAAAATCAAAATGAGTTAGGCTTTAAGTATGAAAGTATTATTTTATTATTTTTTAGGAGATTATGAATAGTAAAATATTATCAATAGTAAAAAAATATAAATAGTAAGTTTTTTTAATAAAAAAATTAAAAAAATATATTTTTAAATAACTTTAAGTATATGATAAATGATAATGACTTGAAACACTTAAAAATAATAATTTTGAATAAAGAAGAAGATATAGGAGTACTATCATTTATCTAGCAAGTGATTATAAATGAAAATGCTACTTCAAATGGTTATATGAAACTAATATATTAAGAGAATCTTGTTTGTTCTTAAAGGATACTTATCAAAGAAAAGTATATTCTCATATATAAAAAATTGCAGTTGTTATTAAAGGATATTTATGAAAAAAGTTGTAAATTTTCCTATTAGATGATAAATTAGAAAAAGAGTATCATGCAGAATTAAAAGTAGATAAAGATTCAATTGAATTTTATGAAAAAGAAATTTAGTCACACTTGCTAAGTTTATGAAACAATAACTGACATGTTTAATCCAAATGTTATTTCATCGAACAAACATGTTTGGAGGGAAAGCTACAAAAGTGGTAACATTGATATCACTGGAGTAGATAATTTTATTTTTATTGAAAGCATAATTTGTTTTATCTTCTGTATAAATTGTTGAAACCTTACCATCCGAATCGAGATATTTTCTAACCTGCACAGTTACTTCAATCATCTAAATAGTAAGTAGTAGTATCATTGCGATGTGATCTAGATTTCCAATGTGTAATCTATACTCCTACTAGCTGTCTTCCATTTCTTAAAATGTGGTGTCCTTCCTGCAATGATCACTGCCTTTATTAAATTTATTAGATAAGAAAAAGTGGAGAAGATTGCTTTTAGAAACAAATATATATTTGGGACACCAAATCGACCCAAAGACAATCGATCATATAAATTTCAATATTTTGGTCCAATAAAAAGTGGTTCCAAGTTGTCCACCAGAGTGGTAAAGTGTGTGTTCGACTAGACGTTCATACTGGATAGAAACAAAGTGAGATATCACAAGGCCTTAAAAAGGAGGAGATTGGGTCGTATATGATTTTAGATATTCGAAGAGGTATAGCTTTGGTTGTATCTAAAAGAAATAAAAGAATTGTTAGCCTTAGAGTAGGTGAAGCGTAGGTCCAAATGCATGCAAAGGGACAGTGAAGCTTATGCTTTCCTGACATGGAGATGAGGAGATAATCCCATCTTGCGAAAGCTTGTTCTACAATCAAAGTTGCTTTGGTGTGAAGCTATGATTGCTTAATGCCTATTTTATGGAACATGACATGATTATTCTACACTTGTAAATGCTAGCTCAGTGGCATGGAAAGCTAGTTGTAGTTGTAATGGTGCGAAGAGTGTTTTTGAAATAAGCATTGTGATAATTACACACTTGTATAAAACTTACTCGTCACCCATGCTTTTTCTCTGTCTTCTATTATCTACTACTCTTTTCTGGATTCGATTAGATTCCCAATAAAGTTACTTTGCTTTATTTAATTCTAAGTTTAGGTGTTAATCTCAGTCAGGGTTGTGCTGTGCATGATAACATTCGAAAGAATGAAAACTGTATGAGGTGTTGGACGAAATGGAAAGGAGAAAGAAGCGTCATCACATAGAAATAACTTCTACAAACAACTACTTTATTCTGCATCGATCCCGAGTAGTAGGTGGGGCGGCGGACACAAGATAGAATAGAATCAAGAATGAAGAGAACAACTCATGAGATGGCAATTCAGCCACCCCACAAAAATTAATACAAATCATCATCATCATCATCATCAGTTCCACTTTCTGCAGTTCAGTCTGACCTCCCCATTGGATCCTCCTGTCAGAGGTCTGATGTTACCCATCCTTATCATCGCCGACGAAAAATCATTGAAGAAAGCCGTTTGATTCAAGCTGTACGACCGTACGAAGAAATCGAAGGATCCGCCATTGAGGAGCTCCTGGTCCGAGTGGAGAAGGCCTCGCCGGGCCACGAGGTTCTGGTAATACTTGTTGTCGAAAACCGTGGGGCTCTGCACGTCGAGAGAAGCTAAGTTGTTGCCACCGAGAGGCAGGCAGGTTTGCCTGCGGATGCTGGCGAAGCTGGGGTCCACGTTGCTGTCACCGTAGATGTGTGGGCGGAAGCTGCTGCAGCGTGCTTGACCGATAGTGTGTGCTCCCGAGAGTGCGATCATGTCCCGAGTGCCAAGTCCTTTGGCCGCGAACGAAGAGACGAGGTTGGTGAAGCTCTCACCGGGCGGTGGAAGGTTCAAGGTGGCCGCTTGCCGGCTCGCCGTCCTGGCATCCCTGCGCCCCAGATATACCGCCCAGTATGGCCCTCCAAGCTGCAAATTAAGTAAGCACCACCGCGACACATATATGTATCAGTACCAGTAGTAGTGTTTACCGAATGGAGGTGATCGATGCATGCATGCATCCGATCGATGATACTAACCAACGCGACGCTATCTCGAGCTGCGAGAGCTAAGATGTCGGCACAAGACACAGTTTCCCGGCAAAGCGATTCGACGCGTGCCTTGATGTCATCTATAACTTGGAAGCCACGGAGAGAATTCATATTCGGGGGCGCGTTCTTTTCGCCAACAAAGAACGGTGTGTCATCCAGGAGGACCGACGCATCGCAGCCCTGAGGAGGATGGGAACATTAAACATGCATATACATGTATAGCGAGTGACTGGCTCAACAAACAAGCAACAAGTTGAGAGGAACAGGGGTGCCGTATCCGGACATTTACGAAACAGTCGTGAAAGAAGAGGCGAAGGATGGAAGCTCCCAACGTGGGATCATCTCGGAGCGCCTGTTGCACGATGGCACGAATCAGAGGTTGCAAGCCGGGGCAGCTACGCGAATAGAATTTATGAGACAACCGCTGCCCACGGACGGCGGAAGCAGCAAGCAGAAAGAGAAGGAGAGCGAAGGAAGACTTGGAGAGGAACGCCATGGCGTTCGATGGTTCTTCAATTTTGAGGGAACATATGGTTGTGGCAGAAGCTTATAGCTTGCAGACACAAAAGAACCTCTCACTGCGGTGTGACATATGCAAAAAGAGCATTTCCGTGGCCTCACATGCTTGAGAGTATACATATATATTACATGCTCGGAGCAACTCAAACCATATGATTAGGACGATGGCCACCACGTTGCCCGCATCTCACTTTAAAGACTGGTAAAACGGAGTAGTATATGTGTATGCCAGTGAAGAAAACGATCATAACGAATCTATCAGTAAGTGAGAACGATCGATCAATAAAATATTTTACAGACAGATTAGTCAGTAGGATATAAACAGTACACACTTCTTTTGGAATAAATCATTGCATTGAACAATCAAGACTAACTTAAAAGGACTATTAGGAATTTGAGAAACATGCCATTAAAACAGATAACTTCTCAACCTAAGTCGATACATACAAAGAAAGAACCCAGAAAATCAAGCAAATCTATAATTATCACAACATCAATGAAATGCATCTGCTTGCTGACACATAGATATCATATAAATACAGCCTAAGAGTGAAGCAGCAATATATTGGCATATAGACAAGAAAAGTACAGGTTACAGACACCGGCTCCACCATAAACATTTTTGTTGTCTATTATGAACAAATAAGAACACATTTATCTTATCATGAAGCTATCCATCAGTTCAGAAATCTACAATGTCCAGTCCACTGCCCTCTCCCTACCTTAAAGATAACTCTGCCATATCCAAACGCTATCAGACACTTGAAAAGAACCACATGCTGGAAAGCAGCAAGAACTGATAGAACTCAATTGGCATCTGGCTGTCACATGTTAATATTGCTAATCAATCCAACTGATTACAACTAAACAAAGTTGGTCAAAAACAATTCGAAGTGACTTGCCTTTTTATATTACTAGAATCAAATTGTCCATCGAGATCTACCATTTTAGAGCTACATGCCATTTGATTGATACTGACAACACATAATAACTCTATCTAGGACACCAAGAACATTATAAAAAAGAAAGAGGCAGCATGGCATAACTTCATAGTCATCTCACTTCTCTCTTTTTCCAAGGAGAATCTAAGTTCCGTAAGGACTCTACTAAATAAACAATTTGAGCAGATGAATAGAGACTTTAAGTGTGCCAATTGACCACTAATTTTATAATGTTCAAATATCCTAAATAAACAATATCACTTGTCATCTAACACCACATTTAATTACTAATGATAACAAAAACCAGAATTATCATGTCTCGAGAAAATACTTATGCAATAACAAATTCACTACAACTATACCTTGCTGCAAAAAAACAGCTGAAATTAAATGCCAATTTCCTTCTACAGTTTTTGCAAAGCTAACTTAATGTGGAAGTTAGCAAATAATAAGTTCCAAGATGTTCTATGCTTCCCTTTCATTTCCAGCAAAACACTGTGGGCCTGCTTCCATGGTTGCACAATTAATTGAGTTACGAAAAGCTTTGCTATTTCTGATACCCAAAATGACACCCTCCCTCTATGATTGTGTAAATCACTGATAAAAGACTTCAATAATTTTTCATTTTACATACTAGCTTCTAAACCTTATATTTGCAAGCATATTAAAGAAAACCACTTAGACCCTGAAAATCCAAGTATTAGATTTTTTTAATTTATTGCATTGAATTGTCAAGGAAGAGATGGAGAACAATAGATAGCTAAATATAGATCATATTTAATTGTTAAAGAAACGACACAAGATAAGCAATGTGAATTGATCTTATGCAACCTTTAGAAGGATAATAAGAACTTGAGACAACCTTATGGAAACAATAAGACAAATCCATTGACTACCTAAACTACAAACAAATTGAACAGAAAATCCACCTCCAAGAACATTAAGCTGAGAGAAAATGACGAAATAACATAAATTTGAACATTTCCATGACTGTTTAAGCAATCAACCAATCCACCATCCACAAAGTGAGCACAGCACAAAAAATCAAACAGACAACAAGCAGGAAGTTCCACTGGTATCTAATATCAAATTACCTGATTACTAGTCAGTTCCTAATTAAGGGCAGCAACATAACACACATGAAATATATATATATATATATATATGAACCCTACGCTACCAGCAAAAAAATATAATAATTATGCTTGCGTGAACCTACTAAGAAAATTATATAGGTTAACAGGTAAAAGGAATAGATATTTTCAATCACCAAGATTCTTGTCCAAAGTCCGAGTGAACTAGTGCAGAGCCGGAGGAACCTTCAATCGCTGCTTCAAAATTCTCCTCTGTCTCTGAATGCGGACCACCTTCGGCCATTTCACAAACCGATGAAGATCCCTCTTAGGCGGCAATGCCCCTCCGATCCCGAACTGCTTCGGGCGCTTCTCGAACAAAGGGTTCACAACCTTCTCCTGAGATCCAAGCACCGACGAAGCCACAAAATGTAAAACTCGAGAAACGAAATCCAAATGCTACTATGAATCTACAAACACAGGACGGACAGATTACCGGTTTCTTCTTTGCCGGTACGGGCGCCTTCCCGCCTCTCTTTGGGCCCTGGAAGATAAATCACATACTACATAAATAAAACGCAGAGAAGTAAGATTAAAATCAAAACAGATGCTGATAAGAAAAGGGAATTTGCAGCACGATGAAAGGTGAATCTCGATCGAGTTTTTCATTGATCTACACGGTCGATAGATCGAATTCTTTGAAGGGGATAACGGAAAGAACCGGATTTAGCCTACCATTTCTCGGCGCAGGCGTTAGGGTTTAGTGTGCGGAGACGGCGCAGAAGAACCACCGGAAGCGGCCAGCCGTCCGGAGATTCCACGTCTTATATAGGGGGCCCAGCTCTTACAATAACAGCATATTAGAGCATGTGCTTTGCACGTGCCATCCTGAGCGAGATTTTTCTTTTTGGGGACAAATTTTTCGAGAAATTGGCAATCATTTTTTATTTTTGTCAATTGATGTCCTCATTTTATTTTTCTCCATCAATTACTTTTGTTTTATACCTTCACAAAAATATTATAATTTTATTTAAAACATATTATAATATTTGTCAACTTTGCTTGCATGCTAACTCATAAATTCATTATAACCTCAATCAGGATTGGTAAGTTATTTTATGTTGAATTTTAAATCTATATTTTTATAAATGTATTAAAATATATTATAACTCACATACCAGCAAAACAGATTCACCTATGGACCGATTTAATGCAAAGTACGAAAGTTGTATTATAGGGAAAAAGAAAAGGGAAACACCAACCGTAAAAATCTCAAAATGTCGAGAAAATTAGGATGATTTTATTAACTTTCTTATTCAACTAATTTGATTAATGAGAATAAATTAGTCGACAAAGTTGATCGGTATTACGGTACCAAGGACTTTTGCAAGCTTGACAAACTACAACAAAGCTCATTTTTTAGTATAGATGATGTGATTTCTATTTTTTATATTTAATTTGAGGAAAAAAAAAATCATCCAGATAAAAACTTATGCTGAAGGTTTTTTTTTAATGAGATTACTATTTACTATCCTCTCTAGATTATTATAATTTTATTTTAATAATTTAAAACTATCCTTTTTATAAATGAGCATAAATACCCTATGATTCTTTTTTTTTCTCTTCTTCCTTCTCCTCCTCTTCTTCTTCTTCCTCTTCGGAGAACAATATCTAGAAGACGATAAATAGGGTTGGAAGGCATCATGTGACATTAAAATACAGATCGAGGGATAACAATCGATAATAAGGAGCACGGATTTAGAGATTATGGTTGATAAGGAGCACTAGTTATAGGGTAATAAGAGCTGTGGATTTGTAGGGGGTGATCGATGATAAGGAGTGTGAATTGGAGAACAATAATCGACGATAAATAGCATGAGCTAGGAGCCAACAATTGACAACAAGGAATATGAACTAAAAGAATGTCGACGATAACAAAGTGCACAAACATTAATCACAAGGGTTGTAGAGAAGGAAAAAAAAGATAAAATCAAAATGAGTTAGGCTTTAAGTATGAAAGTATTATTTTATTATTTTTTAGGAGATTATGAATAGTAAAATATTATCAATAGTAAAAAAATATAAATAGTAAGTTTTTTTAATAAAAAAATTAAAAAAATATATTTTTAAATAACTTTAAGTATATGATAAATGATAATGACTTGAAACACTTAAAAATAATAATTTTGAATAAAGAAGAAGATATAGGAGTACTATCATTTATCTAGCAAGTGATTATAAATGAAAATGCTACTTCAAATGGTTATATGAAACTAATATATTAAGAGAATCTTGTTTGTTCTTAAAGGATACTTATCAAAGAAAAGTATATTCTCATATATAAAAAATTGCAGTTGTTATTAAAGGATATTTATGAAAAAAGTTGTAAATTTTCCTATTAGATGATAAATTAGAAAAAGAGTATCATGCAGAATTAAAAGTAGATAAAGATTCAATTGAATTTTATGAAAAAGAAATTTAGTCACACTTGCTAAGTTTATGAAACAATAACTGACATGTTTAATCCAAATGTTATTTCATCGAACAAACATGTTTGGAGGGAAAGCTACAAAAGTGGTAACATTGATATCACTGGAGTAGATAATTTTATTTTTATTGAAAGCATAATTTGTTTTATCTTCTGTATAAATTGTTGAAACCTTACCATCCGAATCGAGATATTTTCTAACCTGCACAGTTACTTCAATCATCTAAATAGTAAGTAGTAGTATCATTGCGATGTGATCTAGATTTCCAATGTGTAATCTATACTCCTACTAGCTGTCTTCCATTTCTTAAAATGTGGTGTCCTTCCTGCAATGATCACTGCCTTTATTAAATTTATTAGATAAGAAAAAGTGGAGAAGATTGCTTTTAGAAACAAATATATATTTGGGACACCAAATCGACCCAAAGACAATCGATCATATAAATTTCAATATTTTGGTCCAATAAAAAGTGGTTCCAAGTTGTCCACCAGAGTGGTAAAGTGTGTGTTCGACTAGACGTTCATACTGGATAGAAACAAAGTGAGATATCACAAGGCCTTAAAAAGGAGGAGATTGGGTCGTATATGATTTTAGATATTCGAAGAGGTATAGCTTTGGTTGTATCTAAAAGAAATAAAAGAATTGTTAGCCTTAGAGTAGGTGAAGCGTAGGTCCAAATGCATGCAAAGGGACAGTGAAAGCTTATGCTTTCCTGACATGGAGATGAGGAGATAATCCCATCTTGCGAAAGCTTGTTCTACAATCAAAGTTGCTTTGGTGTGAAGCTATGATTGCTTAATGCCTATTTTATGGAACATGACATGATTATTCTACACTTGTAAATGCTAGCTCAGTGGCATGGAAAGCTAGTTGTAGTTGTAATGGTGCGAAGAGTGTTTTTGAAATAAGCATTGTGATAATTACACACTTGTATAAAACTTACTTGTCACCCATGCTTTTTCTCTGTCTTCTATTATCTACTACTCTTTTCTGGATTCGATTAGATTCCCAATAAAGTTACTTTGCTTTATTTAATTCTAAGTTTAGGTGTTAATCTCAGTCAGGGTTGTGCTGTGCATGATAACATTCGAAAGAATGAAAACTGTATGAGGTGTTGGACGAAATGGAAAGGAGAAAGAAGCGTCATCACATAGAAATAACTTCTACAAACAACTACTTTATTCTGCATCGATCCCGAGTAGTAGGTGGGGCGGCGGACACAAGATAGAATAGAATCAAGAATGAAGAGAACAACTCATGAGATGGCAATTCAGCCACCCCACAAAAATTAATACAAATCATCATCATCATCATCATCAGTTCCACTTTCTGCAGTTCAGTCTGACCTCCCCATTGGATCCTCCTGTCAGAGGTCTGATGTTACCCATCCTTATCATCGCCGACGAAAAATCATTGAAGAAAGCCGTTTGATTCAAGCTGTACGACCGTACGAAGAAATCGAAGGATCCGCCATTGAGGAGCTCCTGGTCCGAGTGGAGAAGGCCTCGCCGGGCCACGAGGTTCTGGTAATACTTGTTGTCGAAAACCGTGGGGCTCTGCACGTCGAGAGAAGCTAAGTTGTTGCCACCGAGAGGCAGGCAGGTTTGCCTGCGGATGCTGGCGAAGCTGGGGTCCACGTTGCTGTCACCGTAGATGTGTGGGCGGAAGCTGCTGCAGCGTGCTTGACCGATAGTGTGTGCTCCCGAGAGTGCGATCATGTCCCGAGTGCCAAGTCCTTTGGCTGCGAACGAAGAGACGAGGTTGGTGAAGCTCTCACCGGGCGGTGGAAGGTTCAAGGTGGCCGCTTGCCGGCTCGCCGTCCTGGCATCCCTGCGCCCCAGATATACCGCCCAGTATGGCCCTCCAAGCTGCAAATTAAGTAAGCACCACCGCGACACATATATGTATCAGTACCAGTAGTAGTGTTTACCGAATGGAGGTGATCGATGCATGCATGCATCCGATCGATGATACTAACCAACGCGACGCTATCTCGAGCTGCGAGAGCTAAGATGTCGGCACAAGACACAGTTTCCCGGCAAAGCGATTCGACGCGTGCCTTGATGTCATCTATAACTTGGAAGCCACGGAGAGAATTCATATTCGGGGGCGCGTTCTTTTCGCCAACAAAGAACGGTGTGTCATCCAGGAGGACCGACGCATCGCAGCCCTGAGGAGGATGGGAACATTAAACATGCATATACATATATAGCGAGTGACTCGCTCAACAAACAAGCAACAAGTTGAGAGGAACAGGGGTGCCGTATCCGGACATTTACGAAACAGTCGTGAAAGAAGAGGCGAAGGATGGAAGCTCCCAACGTGGGATCATCTCGGAGCGCCTGTTGCACGATGGCACGAATCAGAGGTTGCAAGCCGGGGCAGCTACGCGAATAGAATTTATGAGACAACCGCTGCCCACGGACGGCGGAAGCAGCAAGCAGAAAGAGAAGGAGAGCGAAGGAAGACTTGGAGAGGAACGCCATGGCGTTCGATGGTTCTTCAATTTTGAGGGAACATATGGTTGTGGCAGAAGCTTATAGCTTGCAGACACAGAAGAACCTCTCACTGCGGTGTGACATATGCAAAAAGAGCATTTCCGTGGCCTCACATGCTTGAGAGTATACATATATATTACATGCTCGGAGCAACTCAAACCATATGATTAGGACGATGGCCACCACGTTGCCCGCATCTCACTTTAAAGACTGGTAAAACGGAGTAGTATATGTGTATGCCAGTGAAGAAAACGATCATAACGAATCTATCAGTAAGTGAGAACGATCGATCAATGTCTTTGCTGCTGGTCGGCGTGCTAAGCTTCTCCCTTTATTGCTCCAGCTCTCTCTCTTTATTGCTTCTTGATAAGTAAGTAATACTTGCAATGAGGGTGCGTGGGTGGGTGGGTTCCATCTCAGCACAGCCATGTGCCAGCTCTGCGTGGGCCCACCACGGATGACAGCGATACAACGCAAAAGTGTGGAAACGACGCGAACAAACATGCCCGCCGGAATCAGTTAAACGAACGAGTGTGGCCGCCACGCGCTCGCGATGCATGCACAGACGACATGCCGACGGCAGGGGAGGAAGCGAGCGGCTGTGGGCTTAAGGAAGAAGACCATGGCCATTCACCACCAGTGTTTCGCATTGCGTCGGAGCAACGGACCCGGTCCAATCGAGCGGGTTTGGATGGGTCGATGGCGTGATGGATTCGGGTCGGGATTCTGTAAGTTGGCCGCATGGATCTTAGAATCGATTGGATGATCCTGTACACGGCTGCAATTGTCCAGCCATTATAATCCCCATAGCTGTGGATCCCGCTATAATCCGTGTCCCTTGGGTCCCGTACCCAAAGACGCAACCAACCATCAACAATAAGATGGAGCCGTGTGGGACCCACGTAGAAGGAAAGAAAGGACCCACCAAAAACATGCCCTGCTGAGGTGGTAGTAAATTGATTGTTTTTAGCGACGAAAGCGCGTCGCACGCGGACGAAGCTGTCACCGCTATCACCAGCAGAGCAGATCGAACGGTGCTGACTTTTTTTGCTCGTCGTCGACGATGGGAGATCGGACGGGTGGGCTTTGTCCCATAAGGTCATTTCCGAGAGGAAGACCGCAGCATGCGTCCGCCGCACGAGCAGGGTTCAGTATAAGAGGAAAGCTTCGGCCTTCCAATGATGGATGGGTCGCTTCGTTTCAAGAACACCTGCTCCCTTCGTAATCCAAGTCCCCGCCGCCACTGAGGTGGTCGGATTCTCGTTGTCTGGCTGAATACAAGTAGGAAGAGGAGGAGGAAGTCCTCCTTCTAGGATTGATTTATCACTCCGTTTCTCCCTTCCCAAGCCAAGCAAAGTCCTACTACTGGTGCGTTAGATTTGGCCAGTTACTTCTTCCTCCGTCTCCAAGGAGTTAATTGTTTTAAATGTATCAAAGCCCACATTTTGCGTTTTTGTGTTGTCTCTGTTTGCTTCTCTCTAATCCTCTGTTTCTCTAAATTTTGCTGTGTTGTTTCTTCTTCACTATTGAGGGTGTCATCAATTTGGGACGAATGAAAACCACCCTGACTTTGCTTCGCTTTTGCCGTCATGTTTTTGTTCCTATTGGTTTCCGATTTACTCAGTTTGTTCAAAATCTCCAGTTTGGTTTTCCAGATGAATCAAATTCTGGACTTTTTCCGATCTCCATTCTTAAATCGAGTATATCTTAGATTTTTCTTCATGTTCTGTGAGTCTCTCATTTTCGAAACATTTGGCACTTCGAAGTAATTATTGGAGTTTACCTCTGTTTTTATGCTGCTTGGATTAGTGACGTTTATGTCTTCTCCGTTCTCATTTTTTGCCCCGGCTTCTCTGTTCTTCACGCGTTCTTCAATGCTTTTAAATCGACGATGGAAAAGATGGAAAAAAAAAGGAAAAATAAAAACAGCGATCTGTTATTGTTCTTCACCGTGTAATCAGCGAATCATCCCGTCGCTGTTCCTTCTGCAGCTCACTCGACTGCCTGCTAGGAAACAGTGATGATGGCTCACCGCGTCCACCCAATGCAGCCGGAACCTGCCACCGGACTGATACCGGACCGTTGGGAGAGCCCCCGCTCCTCCGCATCCTTAAACATATAACACGTAACCACTGGAATACTAGAAGATAGATCGGTAAAGACGATCATAACCAATCTATCAGTAAGTGAGAACGATCGATCAATGTCTTTGCCGCTGGTCGGCGTGCAGCAATGTGAATTGATCTTATGCAACCTTTAGAAGGATAATAAGAACTTGAGACAACCTTATGGAAACAATAAGACAAATCCATTGACTACCTAAACTACAAACAAATTGAACAGAAAATCCACCTCCAAGAACATTAAGCTGAGAGAAAATGACGAAATAACATAAATTTGAACATTTCCATGACTGTTTAAGCAATCAACCAATCCACCATCCACAAAGTGAGCACAGCACAAAAAATCAAACAGACAACAAGCAGGAAGTTCCACTGGTATCTAATATCAAATTACCTGATTACTAGTCAGTTCCTAATTAAGGGCAGCAACATAACACACATGAAATATATATATATATATATATGAACCCTACGCTACCAGCAAAAAAATATAATAATTATGCTTGCGTGAACCTACTAAGAAAATTATATAGGTTAACAGGTAAAAGGAATAGATATTTTCAATCACCAAGATTCTTGTCCAAAGTCCGAGTGAACTAGTGCAGAGCCGGAGGAACCTTCAATCGCTGCTTCAAAATTCTCCTCTGTCTCTGAATGCGGACCACCTTCGGCCATTTCACAAACCGATGAAGATCCCTCTTAGGCGGCAATGCCCCTCCGATCCCGAACTGCTTCGGGCGCTTCTCGAACAAAGGGTTCACAACCTTCTCCTGAGATCCAAGCACCGACGAAGCCACAAAATGTAAAACTCGAGAAACGAAATCCAAATGCTACTATGAATCTACAAACACAGGACGGACAGATTACCGGTTTCTTCTTTGCCGGTACGGGCGCCTTCCCGCCTCTCTTTGGGCCCTGGAAGATAAATCACATACTACATAAATAAAACGCAGAGAAGTAAGATTAAAATCAAAACAGATGCTGATAAGAAAAGGGAATTTGCAGCACGATGAAAGGTGAATCTCGATCGAGTTTTTCATTGATCTACACGGTCGATAGATCGAATTCTTTGAAGGGGATAACGGAAAGAACCGGATTTAGCCTACCATTTCTCGGCGCAGGCGTTAGGGTTTAGTGTGCGGAGACGGCGCAGAAGAACCACCGGAAGCGGCCAGCCGTCCGGAGATTCCACGTCTTATATAGGGGGCCCAGCTCTTACAATAACAGCATATTAGAGCATGTGCTTTGCACGTGCCATCCTGAGCGAGATTTTTCTTTTTGGGGACAAATTTTTCGAGAAATTGGCAATCATTTTTTATTTTTGTCAATTGATGTCCTCATTTTATTTTTCTCCATCAATTACTTTTGTTTTATACCTTCACAAAAATATTATAATTTTATTTAAAACATATTATAATATTTGTCAACTTTGCTTGCATGCTAACTCATAAATTCATTATAACCTCAATCAGGATTGGTAAGTTATTTTATGTTGAATTTTAAATCTATATTTTTATAAATGTATTAAAATATATTATAACTCACATACCAGCAAAACAGATTCACCTATGGACCGATTTAATGCAAAGTACGAAAGTTGTATTATAGGGAAAAAGAAAAGGGAAACACCAACCGTAAAAATCTCAAAATGTCGAGAAAATTAGGATGATTTTATTAACTTTCTTATTCAACTAATTTGATTAATGAGAATAAATTAGTCGACAAAGTTGATCGGTATTACGGTACCAAGGACTTTTGCAAGCTTGACAAACTACAACAAAGCTCATTTTTTAGTATAGATGATGTGATTTCTATTTTTTATATTTAATTTGAGGAAAAAAAAAATCATCCAGATAAAAACTTATGCTGAAGGTTTTTTTTGAATGAGATTACTATTTACTATCCTCTCTAGATTATTATAATTTTATTTTAATAATTTAAAACTATCTTTTTTATAAATGAACATAAATACCCTATGATTCCTCTTTTTTTTCTCTTCTTCCTCTTCCGAGAACAATATCTAGAAGGCGATAAATAGGGTTGGAAGGCATCATGTGACATCAAAATACAGGTTGAGGGATAACAATCGATAACAAGGAGCATGGATTTAGAGATTATGGTTGATGAGGAGCACTAGTTAGTTGTAGGGTAATAGGAACTGTGGATTTGTAGGGGGTGATCGATGATAAGGAATGTGAATTGGAGAACAATAATCGACGATATGTAACATGGGCTAGGAGCCAACAATTGACAATAAAAAGTATGGATTAGGAGAATGTCGATGGTAGCAAAATGCACAGGCATAGATCACAAGAGCTATGGGGAAAGAAAAAAAAAAAAAAAATCAAAATAAGTTAGGCTTTAAGTAGTAAAATATTATTTTATTAATGTTTTAGGAGATTATGAATAGTAAAAGATTATCAATGGTAAAAAAACACTAAATAGTAGGCCTTTATTTAATCAAAAATATTTTTAAATAACTTTAAGTATATGATAAATGATAATGACATGAAACACTTTTTTTTAAAAAATAATTTTAAATAAACAAGAAGATGCTAAATAATTTTAAATAAACAAAAATAATTTTAAATAAATAATTTTAAAAAACTAATTTTAAATAAACAAGTATATTATAAATAATTTTAAGTAAAATAATTTTAAATAATCTAGCGAGTGATTATCAATGAAAATGCTATTTCAAATGGTTATATGAAACTAATACATTGAGAGAATCTTGTTTGTTCTTAAAGGATACTTATGAAAGAAAATTACATTCTCATATATAAAAAATTATAGTTGTTATTCAATGATATTTATGAAAAAAGTTATAAATTCTCCTATTAGATGATAAATTAGAAAAAGAGTATCATGCAGAATTAAAAGTAGATAAAGATTCAATTGAATTTTATGAAAAAGAAATTTAGTCACACTTGCTAAGTTTATGAAACAATAACTGACATGTTTAATCCAAATGTTATTTCATCGAACAAACATGTTTGGAGGGAAAGCTACAAAAGTGGTAACATTGATATCACTGGAGTAGATAATTTTATTTTTATTGAAAGCATAATTTGTTTTATCTTCTGTATAAATTGTTGAAACCTTACCATCCGAATCGAGATATTTTCTAACCTGCACAGTTACTTCAATCATCTAAATAGTAAGTAGTAGTATCATTGCGATGTGATCTAGATTTCCAATGTGTAATCTATACTCCTACTAGCTGTCTTCCATTTCTTAAAATGTGGTGTCCTTCCTGCAATGATCACTGCCTTTATTAAATTTATTAGATAAGAAAAAGTGGAGAAGATTGCTTTTAGAAACAAATATATATTTGGGACACCAAATCGACCCAAAGACAATCGATCATATAAATTTCAATATTTTGGTCCAATAAAAAGTGGTTCCAAGTTGTCCACCAGAGTGGTAAAGTGTGTGTTCGACTAGACCTTCATACTGGATAGAAACAAAGTGAGATATCACAAGGCCTTAAAAAGAAGGAGATTGGGTCGTATATGATTTTAGATATTCGAAGAGGTATAGCTTTGGTTGTATCTAAAAGAAATAAAAGAATTGTTAGCCTTAGAGTAGGTGAAGCGTAGGTCCAAATGCATGCAAAGGGACAGTGAAGCTTATGCTTTCCTGACATGGAGATGAGGAGATAATCCCATCTTGCGAAAGCTTGTTCTACAATCAAAGTTGCTTTGGTGTGAAGCTATGATTGCTTAATGCCTATTTTATGGAACATGACATGATTATTCTACACTTGTAAATGCTAGCTCAGTGGCATGGAAAGCTAGTTGTAGTTGTAATGGTGCGAAGAGTGTTTTTGAAATAAGCATTGTGATAATTACACACTTGTATAAAACTTACTCGTCACCCATGCTTTTTCTCTGTCTTCTATTATCTACTACTCTTTTCTGGATTCGATTAGATTCCCAATAAAGTTACTTTGCTTTATTTAATTCTAAGTTTAGGTGTTAATCTCAGTCAGGGTTGTGCTGTGCATGATAACATTCGAAAGAATGAAAACTGTATGAGGTGTTGGACGAAATGGAAAGGAGAAAGAAGCGTCATCACATAGAAATAACTTCTACAAACAACTACTTTATTCTGCATCGATCCCGAGTAGTAGGTGGGGCGGCGGACACAAGATAGAATAGAATCAAGAATGAAGAGAACAACTCATGAGATGGCAATTCAGCCACCCCACAAAAATTAATACAAATCATCATCATCATCATCATCAGTTCCACTTTCTGCAGTTCAGTCTGACCTCCCCATTGGATCCTCCTGTCAGAGGTCTGATGTTACCCATCCTTATCATCGCCGACGAAAAATCATTGAAGAAAGCCGTTTGATTCAAGCTGTACGACCGTACGAAGAAATCGAAGGATCCGCCATTGAGGAGCTCCTGGTCCGAGTGGAGAAGGCCTCGCCGGGCCACGAGGTTCTGGTAATACTTGTTGTCGAAAACCGTGGGGCTCTGCACGTCGAGAGAAGCTAAGTTGTTGCCACCGAGAGGCAGGCAGGTTTGCCTGCGGATGCTGGCGAAGCTGGGGTCCACGTTGCTGTCACCGTAGATGTGTGGGCGGAAGCTGCTGCAGCGTGCTTGACCGATAGTGTGTGCTCCCGAGAGTGCGATCATGTCCCGAGTGCCAAGTCCTTTGGCCGCGAACGAAGAGACGAGGTTGGTGAAGCTCTCACCGGGCGGTGGAAGGTTCAAGGTGGCCGCTTGCCGGCTCGCCGTCCTGGCATCCCTGCGCCCCAGATATACCGCCCAGTATGGCCCTCCAAGCTGCAAATTAAGTAAGCACCACCGCGACACATATATGTATCAGTACCAGTAGTAGTGTTTACCGAATGGAGGTGATCGATGCATGCATGCATCCGATCGATGATACTAACCAACGCGACGCTATCTCGAGCTGCGAGAGCTAAGATGTCGGCACAAGACACAGTTTCCCGGCAAAGCGATTCGACGCGTGCCTTGATGTCATCTATAACTTGGAAGCCACGGAGAGAATTCATATTCGGGGGCGCGTTCTTTTCGCCAACAAAGAACGGTGTGTCATCCAGGAGGACCGACGCATCGCAGCCCTGAGGAGGATGGGAACATTAAACATGCATATACATGTATAGCGAGTGACTGGCTCAACAAACAAGCAACAAGTTGAGAGGAACAGGGGTGCCGTATCCGGACATTTACGAAACAGTCGTGAAAGAAGAGGCGAAGGATGGAAGCTCCCAACGTGGGATCATCTCGGAGCGCCTGTTGCACGATGGCACGAATCAGAGGTTGCAAGCCGGGGCAGCTACGCGAATAGAATTTATGAGACAACCGCTGCCCACGGACGGCGGAAGCAGCAAGCAGAAAGAGAAGGAGAGCGAAGGAAGACTTGGAGAGGAACGCCATGGCGTTCGATGGTTCTTCAATTTTGAGGGAACATATGGTTGTGGCAGAAGCTTATAGCTTGCAGACACAAAAGAACCTCTCACTGCGGTGTGACATATGCAAAAAGAGCATTTCTGCGGCCTCACATGCTCGAGAGTATACATATATATTACATTACATGCTCGGAACAACTCAAACCATATGATTAGGACGATGGCCACCACGTTGCCCGCATCTCACTTTAAAGACTGGTAAAACGGAGTAGTATATGTGTATGCCAGCGAAGAAAATATACTCATTCCATGAATAAACATATAACACGTAACCACTGGAATACTAGAAGATAGATCGGTAAAGACGATCATAACCAATCTATCAGTAAGTGAGAACGATCGATCAATGTCTTTGCCGCTGGTCGGCGTGCTAAGCTTCTCCCTTTATTGCTCCAGCTCTCTCTCTTTATTGCTTCTTGATAAGTAAGTAATACTTGCAATGAGGGTGCGTGGGTGGGTGGGTTCCATCTCAGCACAGCCATGTGCCAGCTCTGCGTGGGCCCACCACGGATGACAGCGATACAACGCAAAAGTGTGGAAACGACGCGAACAAACATGCCCGCCGGAATCAGTTAAACGAACGAGTGTGGCCGCCACGCGCTCGCGATGCATGCACAGACGACATGCCGACGGCAGGGGAGGAAGCGAGCGGCTGTGGGCTTAAGGAAGAAGACCATGGCCATTCACCACCAGTGTTTCGCATTGCGTCGGAGCAACGGACCCGGTCCAATCGAGCGGGTTTGGATGGGTCGATGGCGTGATGGATTCGGGTCGGGATTCTGTAAGTTGGCCGCATGGATCTTAGAATCGATTGGATGATCCTGTACACGGCTGCAATTGTCCAGCCATTATAATCCCCATAGCTGTGGATCCCGCTATAATCCGTGTCCCTTGGGTCCCGTACCCAAAGACGCAACCAACCATCAACAATAAGATGGAGCCGTGTGGGACCCACGTAGAAGGAAAGAAAGGACCCACCAAAAACATGCCCTGCTGAGGTGGTAGTAAATTGATTGTTTTTGGCGACGAAAGCGCGTCGCACGCGGACGAAGCTGTCACCGCTATCACCAGCAGAGCAGATCGAACGGTGCTGACTTTTTTTGCTCGTCGTCGACGATGGGAGATCGGACGGGTGGGCTTTGTCCCATAAGGTCATTTCCGAGAGGAAGACCGCAGCATGCGTCCGCCGCACGAGCAGGGTTCAGTATAAGAGGAAAGCTTCGGCCTTCCAATGATGGATGGGTCGCTTCGTTTCAAGAACACCTGCTCCCTTCGTAATCCAAGTCCCCGCCGCCACTGAGGTGGTCGGATTCTCGTTGTCTGGCTGAATACAAGTAGGAAGAGGAGGAGGAAGTCCTCCTTCTAGGATTGATTTATCACTCCGTTTCTCCCTTCCCAAGCCAAGCAAAGTCCTACTACTGGTGCGTTAGATTTGGCCAGTTACTTCTTCCTCCGTCTCCAAGGAGTTAATTGTTTTAAATGTATCAAAGCCCACATTTTGCGTTTTTGTGTTGTCTCTGTTTGCTTCTCTCTAATCCTCTGTTTCTCTAAATTTTGCTGTGTTGTTTCTTCTTCACTATTGAGGGTGTCATCAATTTGGGACGAATGAAAACCACCCTGACTTTGCTTCGCTTTTGCCGTCATGTTTTTGTTCCTATTGGTTTCCGATTTACTCAGTTTGTTCAAAATCTCCAGTTTGGTTTTCCAGATGAATCAAATTCTGGACTTTTTCCGATCTCCATTCTTAAATCGAGTATATCTTAGATTTTTCTTCATGTTCTGTGAGTCTCTCATTTTCGAAACATTTGGCACTTCGAAGTAATTATTGGAGTTTACCTCTGTTTTTATGCTGCTTGGATTAGTGACGTTTATGTCTTCTCCGTTCTCATTTTTTGCCCCGGCTTCTCTGTTCTTCACGCGTTCTTCAATGCTTTTAAATCGACGATGGAAAAGATGGAAAAAAAAAGGAAAAATAAAAACAGCGATCTGTTATTGTTCTTCACCGTGTAATCAGCGAATCATCCCGTCGCTGTTCCTTCTGCAGCTCACTCGACTGCCTGCTAGGAAACAGTGATGATGGCTCACCGCGTCCACCCAATGCAGCCGGAACCTGCCACCGGACTGATACCGGACCGTTGGGAGAGCCCCCGCTCCTCCGCATCCTCCCAGAGCATCCTCCCCAAACCCGTGCGGCAGCCGGGGAGCTACGTGATCCAGGTGCCTAGGGACCTCGTCCTCCGCGTCCCGCCGGAGGGCAAAGCTAGTCGCGCGAAGGCTTACGCCCGCCGCCGCGGCTGCTGCTTCCTTGTCTTCGCCTGGCTCGGCGCCCTCCTCTTCCTCCTTGCCGCCGTCGCCGACATCCTATACCTCGTCTTTCGACCCCGGGTCCCCCAATACTCCATCGACGCCCTCTCCATCGCCTCCTTCAACCTCTCCGCTGCCTCTGTATCCCCTGCATTCGACGCCACCGTCCGCGCCGAGAACCCCAACAAGAAGGTCGGCATCTACTACCGCGATGGCAGCGACATCACGGTAGCCTACGACGGCGTCACGCTTTGCACCGGCGCCTGGCCTGCCTTCTACCAGTCGCCGGGGAACGTGACGGTGTTCGTGGCGGCGTTGAGGGGGTCCGCGATCCGCCTGTCGTCGGCCGCCCGCCAAGCTTTGGTGACGGCGGAGACGCAGCGGCAGGTGCCGCTGAAGATCGACGTGAAGGTGCCCGTGAGGATCAAGTTCGGCGGCGTCACGAGCTGGACGATCACCGTGAAGCTGAAGTGTGACGTGACGGTGACCGGCTTGACGGAGAATGCCAAGATCGTCTCTAAGAAGTGCGGTGTCAAGGTGAAGCATTTCAAGTTTCTTGGCCTGTGAGAGATTTCAGGTGACGGATGCTGCTTACAGTTGACGGCAGAGGGTCTTCTTACGCTGTACTTGTGGCTGATCTTTGTTAAATTTAAATTATATTTTTAGAAAATTTTAGATTATTTTTTTTTAAAATAAAATGATTAAATAAAATTTAAATATAAAGGTTTCTTAATTTAAATTATTATTTTATATCTATAAATAGATAATATGTATATACAAGTCTAAGTGTTTACGTCTACATGGATAAGTTTAAGAGTGGTTCAAAATTCGTTTGAGAAATTTAATATATATTTTTTTTATTTTTGTCTTGATTTTTTTCTTCTATTCAATTTAATCTTGATTTAGTAATACATTATTACTATTATTTGCGAAAGTATTATATTTGTATGTGATTTATCCTTTTCTTCAGATTAAATTAGAACTACAAGAGTGATAATTTATATTTCAAGATCTTCTTAGTGAAGAAGATAATCTTTTTTAACTAAAAATTATAATAGTTGAGTTTATAGATTTGATATTGAACTTTTTAATTAATCTATAAAAAAACATATTTGAAGTCTTATCTCATAGGGAAGATATATAAGATGTAATTGGTGGAAATATAACAATACCATCAAATGTTGTAGATGAAGACACCATGAAGAGATTAAAAAAAAAATTAATGCAAGAGTTAAATTTATATTAAAGAGATTTATTTATTTTATTAATATTTATTTTGAATATAATATTGGTTACGAATCAGCTTTAGAGATATAAATCACTCTGGATGCATTATTCAATAAAAATAATATGTCACAACTTTAGTATTTAGGAAATCATTTGATAAATACTATCTAAAGTGAATTCTTAATTTTTTAAATATTTTTAAATATTAAATATTTATGTTAAGAGATATCACCATGAAATATTTAAATTTTTTAATATTTCTGATGCACAAATGAAATGTTATATTATTCATGATCTAAAAAAAAATAGATTCCTTATGTTATATTTATTTAATGAAAGATACAATAGCTCTCCCTTAATAGAGTTGAAATATTTTTTTACTTCTCAAGAATCTGACTTCTCAAATAATGAGGTTTCTAATTCGGTAAAGATGGAGATTATCTTTTTAAAAATAAGAAAAAAAAGATAATGATATAGATAAATAAAAGAATGATGATACTAATAAAAAGCTAGAGTCATCTTGATATAAATCGAAAGAAGATTATGTGTTATAGGTTCGATAATTTAAGCAGCATCAAGAAAAATTATTTTATTAAGATTAAATGAGAAAATATTATAAATAATAAAGATTGTATCAATATCAATGATGAAGATTAGGCTAAATGTTTTATGGCTCAAACGGTTGATGCCATGACATTCAATAATTTATAATCGATTTATGATGTGATTATCATCTCACATGTGATAGGATAAAATTCATCATTCTTCGTTAATATGAAAATAATAATATTATTTAAAGTGGAGAAAAAGATACCATCATAATCTCATATAATGATACTTATCTTATTATATTAAAGAGTGTATCATGTTTCAAGTATGAAGAAAAAAAAATTTCTATTATAAATATAGTTGATGTTGGAAATTATATTCTTTTTATCTTGATGTTTCTTTGTAATATAAAAGAATTAAATATAGACTTTCTCTTCTATTTGGTTTAAACTTGAATTAGTAATATTTTGTTACTACTATTTGAGAAAGAAATACACTTAAATATCATCTCCTATTCACATATTTAATCTATCTATATATATCTTCTATTTTTGTTTTATTTTTCTCTCTCTTATTTTTCATCTCTTCTCATTTAACCGATGGTTTTGGTGAAAGAATTCATGGATTCACATGCCCCTCAGAAGAATTTTACATGTGATAGTATGGTTTAAATCCATTCTCTGCGTCTATGAGATACATTTGACTATGAATCTGCTCTATGGTTATAAATTTTTAATTTTAAAATTTTTTATTCTCCTCTATTATCAGATAGTCCTCTGTCAAAGATATTGGTGAATGTTCAGATTCTTTATTTTTAATGTTCATATCGCCGTCAATTTCTTGACTCTTTATATCCACTGATAGCTCGACATCACATCACGAAGACAAACATCATCGTGGCTTTCTCATCATGGAGATGGACGGTCGAGTAGCGGAATACGGTAGACTGAGAACCGGTTATATAGGTATAATGTTTTCTTATCGTAGGTTATTACTAGAGTAGTAATATTAAAATATTTTTATTTAATAAAATAGGTTAAATATGTAAAAGTAAAAGTAAAAAAAAATTAGAAGAGAAACAAGAAGGTCTATAAGTTCTATAGCAAGTGCATTCTTCCATCTCGTGTAAGTATTATCGAGGAGTCGTTTAAGATACAATTAGGATGATTCTTTTATGAACACAATTGTGAAAAATCTGAAATTATTTTACATCGGCAATGAAGAAATAAAATGAATGAATGAAAATAAGAAAACTTCTTTCTTTTCTTTCTCTTTTTGATCTATTTTTATAAATTAATTTTAGTATATTTTTTCATTGTAATGTTAGCTGGGAAATGGCTTATTTATATTCAATCCCATTCAATAAGCAACTGTCATATGATACTTGACAACAACTTGCTCTCATATGGTACACACCCGTGTAACACGGGTGAACACCACGCTCTTGCATGACGCACGCACACTCGCACGACGACGCACGAGTGGTACCTGTGTAGCACGAGTGGTATCTACTGGTTAGCACAAGTGGTTCTGCCACGTATTGTCGTGGTCTATATCATGATATTGTTGATTTCTTGAGTTGACTCGTATGCGTACGTAGCACGAAGCTGTTATCAACACCACGACTTGTTATCTTTATTTCACTTTCAAATGACACTGTCATCTGGTCTTCGACATCGAGGTGGTATGAAACCAATTCATGATCTTATAAGATTTGCGTGCTGAAGACCGCCGTTACCTCACCGGCCAGGCCAACCAATGATTTCTAGATGTTACTTGTTGCTTTGGTTCCCGTCTCGCTATCGCCGCCGCCATCTTTTTCCTTCGTCACTATCATTTCATTCACCACAAACGCAAAACTGTCTAAAAGCTGCGGTATAAGCACTCGAAATACACGCAGTCGACTCGTGCATGTTCCTCGTGGATGAGAGGTACTTCTCTCACTCCTCAGCCATTCGTTCTCGTGCAGCTCGCGCGGTAAGGTTGAGTCTCGCAGACAGGGACATGTAAGACTTTAACAAGAGGATAAATTTGACCATCATAGATAACTTAGCTTTCGATCACCGAGGCATGCAGCTCCCATCAAATGCTCCCTCTCTTTCTTCGTGCCTTCGCATCAAATACAGATTTCCGCCGTCGTAATGATCGTATTAGCTGCCCAGCTGTTCGTGTCATCGTGTGTAAATCGCGATACAAATTACACACGAGAGAGAGAGAGAGAGAGAGAGAGAGAGAAGCAAGAGTGTGCAGGGGAGACCACGTCCTATTGGGAGCATGGCGAGCATCTCTGCCAAGTGTTCAACTCTCTCAGAAATCTTTAACTCGCCGGGCAAATCTTGGAGCCACTTGGCTCTATCTGACACCTCTGTGCCATGGTTCACAATCCCCAGCTAAAAGCTGAACCGATGCATCAGCATGTGAGTAGTGTTAATGGAAAACAATGGTAAGCTTCCCCTCCCCCCACCTCTCCCTCTCTTTATGTATACATATACACTTTTGGCCCCCCTCTCCCGAAGAGCCAAACCCATCACCCCATTCCTTCAACGCTTTGCACCACCAAACCCCATGAAGAGTGCCTCCCTTTCTCTTCCACTCTCTCCCTCCACCTCCTCCTCCTCTTCCAACTCTTGCACTCTGTTCTCCTCTTCTGCGTTCCAAGTGAGCAAGCCCAGGAAACCCAGGCGTGCGAAGAAAGGTGCCAACCCAGATAATAAGAGGTTGGGCAATGGCAAGAGAAGCTCGGCCTTCAGAGGAGTCACAAGGTAAAACTACCCGCCCCTCCTCACAGCAGGGGCAGAAAAGAAACTGGGTTCTTATTTCTGATGCTGGTTCTTGACGACGACGCATGTCGTCATCCAGGCATAGATGGACGGGGAGGTATGAAGCTCACCTCTGGGACAAGCACTGCTGGTACCCCATTCAGAACAAGAAAGGAAGGCAAGGTTAGAGAGAACCAACACTCGTGTTGGGATTACAAACAGTGAAAGCCAGCCGATCGCTGTTGATCCCTTCTTTATTCACCTTTTCTAATGGCCTTTCTTTACTGCTGACATCTGTGCTTTCTCCCCGCTTTCTTTTCTCGCGGATCTTGTCTCGTGGCCTGCATGTGGATCATGGATCCATGTCTCACATCCCCGGATAGTTTATTTGGGTAAGTCACACCACTCGCAAAGCACCTCCTCCGAAGAAAAAAGAATGGATGCTCGCTGTTCTACCCAGATTCAACTTGCGATCTGACCCATGGTGCAGGTGCTTATGATGATGAGGAAGCTGCAGCACGCGCCTACGACCTCGCTGCTCTCAAATACTGGGGTCCGGAAACAGCTCTAAATTCTCCAGTTAAGTGCATATACTTTGATCAAATCGCTCGTCGTCGTGTGTGAGGTTTTGACGGGAGAATCTGCTTAAATTAATGTCAAGCTAGTGTTTCATTCATGTAGAAAGATACCGGTCGCTGACACCGCTTGCATGTAAATGCAGTTTGACACGTACACAAAAGAGTATGAGGAGATGCAGAACATGTCAAAGGAAGAGTACTTAGCTTCCCTCCGGCGGCGGAGCAATGGGTTCTCCAGAGGTGTCTCCAAGTACCGTGGCGTGGCCAGGTCTGGTTTGGTGTCACCATCACTTCCATGGAATTCTTAGTTTACTAAACCCACCATCATGTCCTATCAATTCCTTTTAATGCTGCTGCTAATTTATCTATCTTCCAAATAAATCAGGCTTTTATATACATATAATTTTCTTATTCATTATATTTATTGTCAGCTAAGGCCATTCATTATGCTCTTTCTGACAACACAAATAAACAAGTGGCTAACACTCTGGTATTGACAATGGCTGGAATTGGGCAGGCATCACCATAATGGCCGGTGGGAAGCAAGGATCGGAAGAGTGTTTGGCAACAAGTACCTCTATTTGGGAACTTTCGGTACGTTCTCTTCTCGCTCTTCCTCGTTCTTTTTGACTTTTAACTCATCATTCATGATCAGTTTCATCACTCGAAAGTCTCCATTTTCATTAGTGTTATTAGATGTAGAAATTCCATTCTACTTTGGACTCATCTTTCACTTGGTGGCATGCTCGACGCACCAAACAAGCGGTAGGGAAAGGGTGATGTGAGACATATGCGAACTCACTGCACCAGCATAGGGGTTCACGTGATTCGCGTCTTCATTGTCGTGATTCGCGTGCCACATGGCATCCATGCAACCATCTCTGACGCGGCTTAAGTGAATCACCACCCCCCCCCCCCCCCCCCCCTCCGATAGTCGCGTCACCATTTCCGGGACCCGCAGATCAGGTCGTAGCCACAGCGACCCTAGGAATTTGCTTTTTAACATGGATTTCAGGGGTGACGTGGCCACCAGGAGCCCGAGGCCGCGAACGAGACCCGCGTACCAGGTCCACTGGTTGCCACGTCACCCATTAGAATGCGTGTCATGCTCACGATGTCTCACGTGATACACAAGTGCGGTATGCTCACCAGGAATCACCGTCTTTCGCTCCCCTTGGTCTGTGGTGCCACTCAGAGGTTGTCACGTGACAACGTTGGGCCCACAGGCAATCTCTCTCTCTCTCTCTCTCTATATATATATAATATTAGATTTTTAAATAAAAAATAAAAAATTCTCAACTCTTTTTTTATCATCAAAATAAATATATGATTTTTTTTTGAAGGGCATCCAAGTCTTAGAAAATCGCTGTTATATTCATTATGTTCTCATCTTCTCAGGATCTCTAATCTATTGTTATATTACCAGTCTCATTTTTTTTTTTTGATAAAACTATTTATCTACATAATTCAAAAACTATAAATTTCAAAAAGTTATTATACTCGGGGATTTATTGATCCATCCAGGGATGTGAGATTTGATGGGGGTGTGTGATGTACCAATCCGATTATATGATAATATTGTGGTTGGGATGCCTAAGATTTTGACCCCTCACTGAGGGAGTTTTGTTGGCTGATGTCCGCAGGTACTCAGGAGGAGGCAGCCCAGGCGTACGATCTTGCCGCTATAGAGTACAGAGGCCCCAATGCAGTCACCAACTTCGACATCAGCTGCTACGTCAAGTTCCCACAGCCCCTCCCGCAGCCGCTGCTAATGCCCAAGGCACGGCCACCGGCGCAAGAGCAGCAGCCGAGCGCCACCTGCGAAGAAGAACGTCGTCAGGGCGTGGAACTGCCGAGCTACGTCGATCACACTGCAGAAGTAGCAGCAGCAGCCGACGGTGTCGATGCCATCCCCTGGAGCCCTTTCATGGATCAATGCTTTGACGACGTCTATGCCGACCACTGGGTCGGTCTTCATCGAACAGGTGATCTGCATAGCATTTTTGGTAGCGTTGGCTTCGATGATAATGTCGATGTCCTCTTCGACGCCTCCGAATCCAGCAGCAGGGTGGAGGAGGGCGACGGCGATGCCGCGAAGGATTGCATCTTTGAGGACTCCACTGGAACCGTGAGTAGTTTGGTGGGGGTGAGATTGACACAGCTGCTCCAATGAATGTTTCGTCTCAAGAACTCGAGAAGTAGTCGCAAGTTTTTGTCTGACACTTTGCGTATGCTAACTCGGTTGAAAAGTTTTCTCCTCAAATTGTGACCGCCGATCGATAGTTCGATGGCTAATTTATGCAAGCATTATTTTTCTAGATTTCTTTTTTGTTATTTTCGGTGTAGATGTTTGGTCGTGGCCACATAAATAAAAAGAAAAAAAAATAACATTTTTAAAATATAATAATAAAGTTAAAATTGCTTGTCAAAGATAACATATCGATAATAATAAGATCCGTGTCCATCATTCATCGATCGAGAAGCGTTTGTCTCATCATGTGTGATATTTGTTTAACTATTTTACCCACCACTAAATTCGTGTCTCTTGTAAATTAACTTAGCAACCACCAAATTAGAGGCCAACGAATGATTGTTATGGATGAGGAAAGCAACGTTGAGAGACGAGGACTGCTTAACAATTACATCGGCGCCAATGTAGATGCAGAGCAACGTTGCTCTACATCAACATTAGTGCCAATACAGATATCAACATAAATGCCATCAACATAAATGCTGAGCGATCCTTTCGCTGCTTGACAACTATATTGTCATTGATGCAGATGCAGAGTGACGAAAGGGCTGCTTACTACTTTAGTGTCGATGTAATTACCAAGTGACGTTGCTCTACATTTATGTTGACATTGATGTAATTATCGAGAGACAAAAGAGCCACTCAGATATCTATATCGGTGGCTCTTTCGTCGCTTGACAACTACATCGGTGTACATTTGCATCGGTCTCAGCAATTGCATCAACGTCGATACAAATGCTGAGCGGAGAAAGAGTCGCTCGACAACTGCATCGACATCGATGTAGATATAAAGCGATCCTCATCTCTCGTCATCGCTCTCTTCATCCACAATTGCGATGTCATAGTCTGCTATCATCAATCGGAATGTTAAAATTATATTTTTTACATATTATTTTTATATTTTCATTAGTAAAATCGATAGCATTAGAATAGATTAACCTAGATGTTTCACTTTCATAACTATAAAGATTGTAATATAAATATTTTAAGTTTCATAATTACAAAGATAATAAATAATTAATTTTTTATATAAAAATAAAATATTTATTATTATTAAAAAATACTTCACCAAATGTAGGAAAGTGAATGAGATGACGATAGAGAAATGGCAGCACGACCAAACTCGTCAAAAATCAGTGCTATGAGTGAGGCGTAGGGGTGTCAGAGCCTTGGAAGGGAGAGGAAAAGAGAAAGCAACACGTAATATTTTTGTATTAGGGTCAGAGCTCAAGTGAGATTCGAAATCAAACGCAACTATTGAACTAGTGAGTCGAACCAAACCAAATCCACTTGGGACGTAGGATCGGAAGTAGAGGACAAGTAGTGAACCTACTGGGCGGGGTGCAAGTATTTAACCATAATGATACGTTCCAAATTCCATATAAACCCATCCCTAGCACATTAATATTTCCTCAAACCCAAAAATATATGAAACAAAAAGAAACATCACAAAGTCTACATATTCCATCAAAACCTACGGATTAATATATAACAAGGATGTAGAAACTCACAATTAAGAACACATCCTATTAGTTAGTTCCGTACAAAGCAGAATCATGTTCAAAGCAACCATTCAGAGTGTTCAGATTGATTAAATTTATACGGACTCAATTTAGATGTTGATGTTCATTCCTCAAGAAAGCTGTCTTCTCTCTAAACGCAACTAAAACTTGATACCAATACATGCATACAGTAAATCGATCGATTAAACCCTCAATTGCACATACCTAGCAGGGAACTTTCGACGCGAGCGAGCGAGCAAATAATGAACAGCTGTTTTACCAATTTATTTTGCCTGGGATATTGATTCCACCTCGCCCTTGGAAAACTTAATCAGCGTATATCACTTGATCCTACTCCAGCAACGAATCCTCCAAGCTAAAACCCATGGGCCCACCAGTGTCCTGTCCATGCCGAATCAATGCCTCATCTGACAAATAAGCAGCCCCCAGTCTACCCAGACAACGATAGAGCAGAGGACCAAACATGAGCAGGTCCATTGTTCTTAATCCTGAAAATTAACTTGTCATGTTACATGCAGCATCCACTATCATTTGAAGTTAACCAGATCAACTGTCCTCATCTCTCGTCATCGCTCTCTTCATCCACAATTGCGATGTCATAGTCTGCCATCATCAATCGGAATGTTAAAATTATATTTTTACATATTATTTTTATATTTTCATTAGTAAAATCGATAGCATTAGAATAGATTAACCTAGATGTTTCACTTTCATAACTATAAAGATTGTAATATAAATATTTTAAGTTTCATAATTACAAAGATAATAAATAATTAATTTTTTATATAAAAATAAAATATTTATTATTATTAAAAAATACTTCACCAAATGTAGGAAAGTGAATGAGATGACGATAGAGAAATGGCAGCACGACCAAACTCGTCAAAAATCAGTGCTATGAGTGAGGCGTAGGGGTGTCAGAGCCTTGGAAGGGAGAGGAAAAGAGAAAGCAACACGTAATATTTTTGTATTAGGGTCAGAGCTCAAGTGAGATTCGAAATCAAACGCAACTATTGAACTAGTGAGTCGAACCAAACCAAATCCACTTGGGACGTAGGATCGGAAGTAGAGGACAAGTAGTGAACCTACTGGGCGGGGTGCAAGTATTTAACCATAATGATACGTTCCAAATTCCATATAAACCCATCCCTAGCACATTAATATTTCCTCAAACCCAAAAATATATGAAACAAAAAGAAACATCACAAAGTCTACATATTCCATCAAAACCTACGGATTAATATATAACAAGGATGTAGAAACTCACAATTAAGAACACATCCTATTAGTTAGTTCCGTACAAAGCAGAATCATGTTCAAAGCAACCATTCAGAGTGTTCAGATTGATTAAATTTATACGGACTCAATTTAGATGTTGATGTTCATTCCTCAAGAAAGCTGTCTTCTCTCTAAACGCAACTAAAACTTGATACCAATACATGCATACAGTAAATCGATCGATTAAACCCTCAATTGCACATACCTAGCAGGGAACTTTCGACGCGAGCGAGCGAGCAAATAATGAACAGCTGTTTTACCAATTTATTTTGCCTGGGATATTGATTCCACCTCGCCCTTGGAAAACTTAATCAGCGTATATCACTTGATCCTACTCCAGCAACGAATCCTCCAAGCTAAAACCCATGGGCCCACCAGTGTCCTGTCCATGCCGAATCAATGCCTCATCTGACAAATAAGCAGCCCCCAGTCTACCCAGACAACGATAGAGCAGAGGACCAAACATGAGCAGGTCCATTGTTCTTAATCCTGAAAATTAACTTGTCATGTTACATGCAGCATCCACTATCATTTGAAGTTAACCAGATCAACTGAAACACAAAGGAAAAGAACAAAACAAAAGAACTCCAGGAGCATAACACATCCACCCAACCCCTTGGCACAAGGCACCCCAAAAGAAAAAAGAAAGAAAGAAAGAAAGAACCACATAAGAATCATTTGATATAGTTCAAAAGCACACAAACCAGGAGACACTAAGAAGTATCTATGCAACTCTTGTTTTCATGAAGCAATGAAGTGCATTGATTTTCCTTGTGAGCTACAAGGCAAAATACTGTGCCAGGAATTGAAATTCACAGAGTAGTTAACGCTTAACTATCAATCTTTTTAATTAGTTCATCATGGCTGTTTATAGTTCCGAGATGCTAATTTGGTAGTTCAGGAATGTAGCAAAAAGAAAATTATATCCCATCCCTGAAAATGGTAAAATATTGAAGCACTCGATGATGTTCTATCTCAGATTCCCATATCAACATGATGTGTCTCACAGTGAGGGCACGTGGAACAATGCTAGTGAAGGGAGCAGAGAATAAAGGAAATTACAATTCATACCATCCCAAGATGTTCAGATATGAAATAATTCAGGTGTAAGCACCACGTCAAGATCCACCTTATTTTGAAATCACACAAGAGGTAGGTTGTCCTAGGTCCTTTGTTCTCTTATGAATAGAATGATCATTGCATATTATACAGGTTTTGTATCTCATCTAAAGTAATATGTAGGTATCTATAACATCCACTCTATCTATGCATTAGATTAGTCAAGTTTTTAGTGATTACAATACTGGATGGAATAAGTTTCTCTTCCTCTGATACTACATAAAAATCAGAATTTTGCTAACTTTGAAAATTCTATCGGCGCAGGAAGATTGAAAGATGGCAAGCTAGCTAGCCTCTTGGTGTAGTTGAAAGTTTGTTCGATTGTGTTCGAGAAAAGTTTAACAAAAGAAAATTTTCTTATTTGTATATGATTAAGGTTATCGATGCCTTAAGTGCATATGGTACTAGCTAAACTCAGTAAGGATATACTTACATATAAATATCACTTGGATCAATTTCTGTGAACAAATTAATAAAAAAGCGGAAACCATCAGGGCTGACATCTCTGCACAGAAGACCTGAAAAAAAAATACTTAAATAAGTTAAATTTTGGTAATTCAATGACAAAAATCTTATCAAAACTTAACATTAACTTTCAAACCTTTGCTTTCAGCAGTCAGTAGGTGCTCCTTGGCAAGAGCAGGGGCAATTCCTAATGTCAGTGCAGCATCGCTGGGGCTTATTCCTGTTCTAAGTGCATCTGGTTTTTGTGCAAGGGATGCAATTCTCGCAAAGACCTAATCAGATAAACATTTGAAAACATGAACCAAATAAAATAAAATGATGATAAAACAAGGATACATGTGTTATCTATTTATACATTATGTGTATGCTTATATTCATTATGTAAGCAGATCTATGAATACAAAATATACAACTACTTCTATAACAACAAAGCAAGGTCATAAAATTCCAACTATTTGAAGTTGGCTACATGGATCTTTTAGATCCGTTAAAAAACATATCTTTAATAAAGTTAAGAGTAATTAATCATTTTTTATATTTTCTATCAGGATTTTTTAGATCTTCCTCAACCTTCTCATTCGTCTCTTGAGCACATGTTCATACTGATTTTTCTTCGATTCATCCTTGAAGTGATACCTAAATTGTTCACGAATAAAAATAATTTTTTCCCTATCTTTCCTAGTACCTCCATACATAAACCTCAATATTCTCATCTCAGCTATCCAACACTCTAAGGTCATAGAGCATTGTTAGTCTAACTGTCTTATATATGTTTTTTTAATCTCAAAACTATACAATGATCATACAAGACTCTTGATATCCTTTGTCATTTTAATCAACATGCTTTTCTAATATGAATAATATATCTTTATCAACCTTTCTGTCTTGCTGAATGATTAATCGAAGATGCTTGGAACTTTTACTTGAAATTCTTTGTCTATCCAACTTAACTATATACTCCTATCTATTCCTACGATTACTAAAATTATATCTCATATATTTAGCTTTAGTCTTGACTGATCCAACCTTTAGTTTCTAAGGATTATCAAGACAACTCAAGTTTATTTATTTTCTTTAAACTCTCATCAACTAAGACAATATCATTAGCAAATATATACACTAGGGAAGTCTATCATGTAAATAACTAGTAAGTTCATTAATTATCAATGTGAAAAAGTAAGAACTTAATGTGAATCATTGATATAGTCTTATATTAAACATAAATTTATTTAACAAACTCCCTATAGTTCTAACACTAGTGTCTACAGTATCATACATATTATTTCTAACATTAATATAATAAGTGGATACATCTTTCTTTTTTAATCCCACCATAATAATCTCTAGGATCTTAGGTCTTATCTAAATCAATAAAAGTCATATGCAAAAGTTTCTTTTTCTCTTTATACTTTTCATTAATTATCTTAATAAATTAATAGTTTCATTGATCTTCTTAACAAAAAACGAAATCGATTTTCGAAGATATTTTTGTTTCAAATCTTATCCTACTTATGATTATTCTTTCCCATAGTTATGGCTCATGGTCTTAATTCACCTATTAAACCTATGGAACAATTTTGTATATCACCCTTATTTTTGTCAATTCACACTAAACTCCTTCATTCATTCATCTTACTAGAAATCTTAAAATTTTATTAAATAAGCTAATTAACCAAACTATTGCTTGGTCTCGTAAACTTTTTCAAACCTCAATAGGGTTACCTATTTTTTATTTTTTAAGGGTTTCTTTTAGCTCACCAGTTCTAATTTTATAAACAAACCAATAATTACTATATTAAGTCATTTGTAGGATATTCATTAAATAATTTATAAAATTAATTTTTTATTTTTTCTTAATTTTGTTATTATTAGTAGGTATTCTTTGATTTCATCTTTAATGTATCTAATATTATTGGAATTCCTATACTTTCTTTCTTAGATTTAAAATTTTGATATACAAATTCCATTTGTAGTGCCTAACTTATTATTAAAATTATCATAAGTCTTATATATTATATCTTACTATACCAACATCTCTTTTAGTCTTTCTTTTAGATTTTATATATCTTTTAAATCTCTCCCTTTTTTTACCAAATTTTTAAAGCATGATTTTTAGTAGTAAATACTTTATAGACTTGCTCATGCTACCACCAACCAGCTCTCTCTTAAAGTTACACCATTACCTTTAATTTCTTCAAGAATCTCTTTTGTCAAGCTCCTAACTTATTCGCCATCATAGACCAGACTCCAAATAATATTAATATTGTCCTCGTCTAAGTTTCAAGCCTCTTCTCTTATCATATTCTTAAAAATCTTTACATTATTATCTTTAAAATTTTAGCATCTACTCATAGTAAATTTTTCTACTATATATTTTTCTTCTTTTTCTACAACAAACATCTAAATACCATTAATTTAATTCGTGTATATATTTACAATTCTTACGTTTAACTTTATCTAACTTTCTAGTGAGAAAAAAAATTCATCTGACTACAATTGTGTTCGCTCTAATCGAATGTTCAT
Organism: Musa itinerans; assembly: GCA_001649415.1. Taxonomy (NCBI): domain Eukaryota; kingdom Viridiplantae; phylum Streptophyta; class Magnoliopsida; order Zingiberales; family Musaceae; genus Musa; species Musa itinerans. The sequence goes on from LVTN01000792.1 coordinate 119,952, forward strand.
CTAACAATATTAACAATTGTGAGTTGTGACTATAGTCCTTGTAGTGAGTATTCACAATTATGAAGTATGAAGTGACAAGATCTAAAATCATACCATCCTCTTCATTCCTCTCCTCATAACTAAAGCCATGCACCCCTTTAAATTCATCATACGTTTCTCCTATATGATCATTTAAATCTCCTCCAATAAGTTTTTCAATTATAGATATTCCTTGAATGATATTATCTTTTTCCCAAAAATCTCTTTGATGCTTTACCTCCAAGTTATCCCTTCAAATGGTTATCAGATTAAAAAAAAAAGCACATTCATCAACATAAAAAAGTTGCATCTTTGGTGAAAGGAGTATAAACTATAAACTGAAGAATTTCCAATAGAAGAACATGAAAATAAAAAGAATTAAATATGTAATACCTCCTCATCCCTTCGAGCCTTACTTTGAATAACCATTACACCACTGTCGAACTTTCTAAGCATCACAGGGCTGCTAATAAAAAATAAAATCTTATAACGCATAGGCAAAAAAAGAAAATAAAACATCCATCTGATTGTTTAGATGGTTTGTAATAGCTACTTTGTGAATTTCTAGTTCCAGCAGTAAAGGAACCTAAAAGAAATGAAGGTTCTATTGTGCATACACATCAAATTTCTCCCATAGGGTGCAAGCTTGAAGAAGATCATCTGGTGAAATCAATGCTGGAAAAGAACTAAACTTCAGAATATACGCTGCATCAAAATAACAAATAAAATAAGATTTGGGAATGCATATACCAGTTCCTCTAGCACGATTAAACAGACAATATACATCCACCAATGCAATCATTCCTCCAGCTCTTTCAAGTGGCAATTTAACAAAATCTGCAAGCTAAAAGGCAACAAGAACAAGAAAGAGAATATTCAACATTAGTACTATGCCTTTTAAAATTGCATTACATAGCAGGCAAAATGAACCAAAAATTTGTCATAAAACTGTGATAAGCCTACAAAATAGTATACCATATGGATAAGCTTATAAACATAATTTTAACAGGTAGCACAAATAACTACTACAAGCAGTCACCTCTCTCTCTCTCTCTACAACAAGCGCATGGGCATAGACACATATATATACCTCCATATTTAGAAACATAACATATACCATTTTCAAGGGGTGCCAATGCCTCTCATTAAACCTAAAATTCCAGCTGAAATATAGATAAACAAAAAAGGATCCATTCTCATATCTCCCATGGCCTTTTCCTATCACAAAAGCACTCGGTCATGAGCAAAAGCAGACATGCTATCATTATGGTATAGGGCAACTTTAACGATTCACATGACACTGTAATCATCCAACTCATGGAGTAATAGTCAATTGGATTAACAAAGAATAAATTCTTACAGTCCAGATCCTCTTCCACCTTCTACTTAAATTGGCATCCATTTATGTGCAGTCCACTAGACTAGCATTAATTTTGCCAATAGAGTAAGATTTAGGACGTCCCTGAACTATACCTCGAGTTTTTCTTTGGGCCCTAGAGTATTGCTCTAGTGCACATCCAAAAGCTTATAATTATATAAATTATGAAACACAAATAGCATATACTAACTCCTAAACTAAACAACATTTCTGAAGTCATACCCTAGGGCAACTTGTATTTGCATACTCTTCCAACCATACTGTGCCTTGCCACCAACATCGAACAGTGTTGATAGGATAAGAGCATAATCAGAGTGTTCTGGAAAGGATGAAACCACACCACACTGGGCCCATGATGATCCATGCTGATCGGCACAATCCCGCCCTCTGCCATGGTAGATGCCACAAGTTGGGGTGTGCTATAGCAGCTATTTGCAAATACTCGCCATAGTTACAAAATCAGTCTTTTTATTGAAAAGATTTGGAGATTTGATCCAATAAAATATGATACCAATTGTATAAGAATAATTCTATTGGTACTTTCACCGAGGCCAAGAGTTCATACTCTGAAAGAAATCTTGCAAGAAGTATTACCTATATAACTTTTATGCTCTCATTAATGAAGCAAATAACAACTTATATAAGAAAAAAGGCAAAATGAACAAAGAAATTTGGTATGCAAGATATGTTATACATAAATGAGCTCCCTATCCAAGTGGCACACATGAGGAGATATGTTTAATATCTATATGATATTTTTTTTGTAAAGGGTAAATTGTGAAGGAGATATTTGATCCCAAGACCTTGATTCCAATAGTCAAAGCCTTTACCAGTGAGCTTTGTACCAACAAAGGAAAGTGGATACGATACACCACCGACATACTAATGTTTTAGATGCAAAGTTTATTAGATTAGGCTTTGAACCGATACTTTGTAGAATGTGGTACACCATTATCATACCAATGTTTTATGAATAAAAGAAAGATAAAACAAGTCTTACTTGAGCCACATATTAAAGGTTTCATATCTAAAATATTGATTTGATGGTGGAATACCATATCAACTTATCAAAGTTGGATGGTTACACCTAAAACGATGGTATGATACTGGTGTACTACATCCACTTACAAAAGTTGAGTGTTCAAAACTTCAATCAACAATTTCTTTTTACCTTTCTCAGCCTTTTGGCTAAGATCAAGTGTAATACATGACAATTTCTGGACTTTTGGTATTTGCACTTTTTTCTTCACCTACAGCAACTTCATGCAAGGTAGCATGCATTGAACTACCCACTCAAACCAACTGTGGTCGAACGTAATTAACCTCCAGCAACAGTATAGAGGGATTCAAAACTAAAAAGGACCTCACAAAATGGACTTTTCGGTACCAAAAGGAAAAAGCAATTGCTCGATCTAGCAATATTCTTATCCTTTGTTGTCTCAAGTGCGGAAAAGACCACAGTACTATCATCCAGACAGCTAATATACATACAAGCCTAAACAAGGCTTAGATTTTGAAATTCACCTCAACTAAGGGTCACAGGATTCATTAAGACACTTTGAGTGTGTGCCCTCATGAGCCTAAGTACCTTAAGTTGAATTTCTGAAATATGATGGCAGAAGTATGAAGAACATGAAGCTATGTGTAGAAGATTTAGAATCTAGAAGATAAAGAAAGGCACTGCATGTGATATGGAATTGAAATTCTCTACTGTACAAGCTATGGCTTTCTCAAGTTGAATTGCTGATACATAGTAAACCTTGGTTATTCCCTCCAATATTTATCAAACAATCAAGTAATTATTACTAGTCTCATCTCCTTGTCTGATTTCTTAGCCCCTCAGACCTCGTATGTCACTAATTTAATGGTTAGCTGAATTTGGCACAGTAAGGTAAACAAGCTATAGGTTAAGAGTTCAATAACCATGATGCATAATCTATTATCAATACTAATCATCCATGTCACATATTATTTTGTATGTAGCTACAAGTATTTAGCTGACAAATGCATCCGTTGTATCTTCTTATAAATGTGATCAACAAGGACATGTAACCCATTTTTGGCTTAGGCAAAATGTTCTTGCAGAATACATTCCAATCTTCAAGAAGGTACCAACCAATTGCAAACAAACAACCAGCATAATTAAATTAAAAAGCTCAACGATGAACCAAACTATAAATAGTATAACAAACAAATTTCAAATGAGGTGGATTAGAATAAGGTCATAGCTGATATTTTGATAGCATCATCCCCTTACTCTGAGGTGTAAAATAATTCATTCATGAACTAACAAACATTGTTAGCACACAACATTAGTTTTGAGAATTCAACTAAGAAGCAAATATTAGGGGGGTCAACCCAGCAAGTCAAAGCACTGCTGAGATCCTCAAACTATTCCAGCCCATGTAATGGGACTAGCACGACCCATGGGTTAAAGTATAATGACTGTTGAGCACAAGCCAAATTGTCACAACTCACGCCCCGAATTCAATATACAAATGATACAGGTATCCAAAGCATACATGCGGTATTTATTGGTCCGACATGTTACCAGTACATAGATCAATGTAAACTGGCCGGTACGTTCAGTCTGGATTTTTACCAAGTGGTACAGGTCCTGTACCGAGCAGTACAGGCCCTGTACTGAGTGGTACACCTTATAAAGGGCTGGTGCCACCCAGTACAGGGTCAGTAGCACCTGATACAGGGCTAGTACAAAGGCAATACATGCTCTGTACTAAATGGTTTCTTTTTTTCTATTTCTCAGGATTTTTTAGGCTTTTTCTGAAACTCGATACATATCAACATACCAACACTTGGTACACCAGTACAGACCAATACAGTGCTCTGGACCAACACAGACCAATACAGTGCTAGTTCGAGCCAAAATTGAATTTGAGCCTTGACTGGTATAGTACTGATACATGAAATCGTGAACCTTGGTTCAAGTTACTAACAAAATAACATTCATATGTCTTTATTACAATATTGTTTTAATAACCAATTGTCTTTAACTAAATTATTGAACTTCTTGTGACAAAGCACCTAGTGGTTAAGGAAGACCTTTTCCTTAAGTCTCTTGTTTGTCACCATTAAACAACTGGTCTGAAAAATAAGGTTCTATGGAAAGCCTATAAATTCATAGTACATATCTTTTTACATTAATACATCAATAAACAGATTGAAATCTCACTTACATAATCATGTTGAATAATTAATATATATTATGCAAAAATATGATGTATAATAGTATTAGCACATGCACACAATGATCATCCACATCTAGCATTATTAGTCAATATAGGCACTAGGTCGGATACCCTAGGATGCTCCCCTAGTGGCAGATTGAATGGCTTATAGACTCGAGATGGGTTCTTATTCTCCCAACAAATGACGGACAGAGAGAACTAATATCGCACCTCAACGACAGATGGAGTGATATCCCTCACCCACCAAAATAGGGACATGTTTCTCCCAACGATAAATGGAAGAATCGTCAAATGCCTAAATTCTAAAAGATAACATCATATGCATAATGCAATTTTATTTTTAGATTAAAATTATATTCATGATTGAACAAATATAATTTCTAACCTAAACAAAATATCATGATTTTAGAAATATCATTCTATCTCTAGAAATCAAAATTTATCAAAATAAAGAAAATAGTGAAGAAACCTACCTAATTCCTTATGGTGATGTCAACCTTCCCATTACTCACTTGTAGTCCAACTTTCGTCAGCCAATGTGAAAAATGAAAGCGGGGTATTTGTTGGCTTAGAAAGAGATAAGTTTCTTGATTACCTTAGAAACATATTTAACCAACATATAAGATATGAATAGGAGTTAACAGTAATAGGTGGGCTTCAAGTATATTTTAATTGGTCAATGAAATGAGACAATTACATACATATTCTAATCCATACATAGGAGCTTACACAAACCCTTAAGCCCACACAAGAGAAAGGTGTTGGAAGCCCCACTTTAGGGTCAGTATAACTTCCAAATCAACCCAGCATAGCTTCGATTACCAAGCTAGCAAGAAACGGTTACTGTTTACAACCTGACTCGATGGTACAAGCTGAACTAATTGCTTGATGAGCCTAGGATCATATTGCTCAAGATGTTTAAGCCCAAATTAATGATACTAGGTTTATCTAGCTCTATAAGCCAACACAAATCTTCCTCTCACATCAATTCGCCGTTTCACATCTTCTCCCATTTAGGACTTGACATTCTTGTCAAGGCCAACAAAACATAGCCAAGAATCATCCCCAATGCAAAGCCTAATCCGATAATAATCCCACACAATAATGTTTCTACTTTATTATCCACGAATAGTCTTTTCCTATTTCCTATTTCCTATTTCCTATTTAGTTAAATACAGTCTCATAAGTACTAAGTCCAATACCTTTTGTCATGATTGACTAATGAGACAATAATTTAATGAGCCTAAAACCATACAAACCAAATGCTTATGTGCAAGATAACAATAATAGACTAGTTCTATAAACCAACGCAATCCTCCACATGCAAGGAGTTACTACTTGGGGTGTCACAAACATGGCTTAGTAACATTGAATAATATAAAATTATATAGTCATTTTATATTATGCTTGTTTAAATAGATTACCTCTCGAGAAAGTTGTTGATGATATAAAGCGCCAGCCGATTCTTTTGTAACTGGTGATACAATACCAACGCTTAAAAGCCAATCTTGCATCTCTTGCTTAGAACCCATCTCTTCATCATCAGCATTGCCCGAAGCACTTGAACTTGATAATAACTTCAGCCTCATTTTTTCAGCTAGTTGTACCATATCCTTGGCTTTACTCTACACAGTAAAATTCTCAAGGCTTTTAGCCAAATTCAAGGACATAAAAAACAAAACAAATTTCCTCAGATGAAATTTAATAAATTAACACCGTAATTGCACAAAAGTTATAGACTCAATAGAAATTAAACAAAGAAAACACATGATCCATTTTCAAATAGATAATTTCCATCTGCTTTCTAATATTCTGCAAATGTTGTAAGAATGCTAGCTTGTTTACTTGTTTAGGAATGCTGGCTTGCAACTACATTTCGTAAGTGATATGCTTTGGGGATATGTGCCACATGCTTATAGGTGAGTGCATATTCTATGTTACTTTGTGCATGCAGACTTGAAAAGAATATGGCATTATCCATTTGGCTCTACCTGCATTAGCATGATTTATCCCTAAGAGTTTTGTTACTAATTGCATTGGAACATAATGAGATGTCTCAAGAAATTCCAAGAAGTGGTTAGTTAACTTCAATTTGTGGTAGTTATCCTTCTTATAAGCTTTAAAATCTCAACAGACATTATCTACTGTAATAGTTGTTTACAGGTGCATAAAAATAATCTCACTTGCATTTCAGTTGAATATATTAATGAAGCAAACTCATGATCAATCTGGTATTTGGAAATATGGATCTTACACAAATACATGACAAATGGTATGCACAAGATCGATAAAAATGAATTTCAAGTCTTCAAATAATCAATTTTGAGTCTATACCTATAGATAATTTTTAATTTTAAAATCAAGATTCGATACACTGGAGTTATGCCTTTGATTAAGCCATGTATGACTGGACCAACAATGGACCTGAATTTTATATTCATTTCATATTTTAGTTCCCATTTTAGCACTTTAAGATAAGATCCTTTGATCAAATCTATCTATCTGAATGATAATTCATGGTGGATTCTTGCATTCAATAAAAGTCCCACACCCATGTTTAATATATTCCTATATGTTGAATGGGAACGTCTTAGGTAAAATAAAATTATCCGTTCATGTCTCCTTAAGACTGTTGCCTCATCCAATGAGATGGATATATAATCCCACAAAAGCGTTGCAAGACATGATCATATAATCAGCAATGGTCCATGTTATCAAAATTGTAGCATATAAAAAAAATTAAAAATTTTAAAACAACCTCATTGATAAAATAATATATTTAAGAAAAATGTCATAGAAGGACAATATAGATTAAAAAAAGATAACAGAAACGGTGATTGCAAACTAGAGGATATCCACAAAAAGAATCTACTGTCTAGTAAGAGTACCATGTCTAGCACTCGTATAAGCACTAATTCCATGTCTTATGCAATCACTAGCACATGTATTATGATTGTTTATAGAGTAAATGTAGCTTTTTTATAAAAGAAGTGCTCCTAGATTTTCTAACCTAATAATGTGTTATGTAAGGAGATGGTTCATGGATAACAAAAAAAACTGTTTATAGAGTAAAGGTAGTATTTTAACAAAAGAAGTGCTCCTAGATTTTCTAACCTAATAATGTGTCATGTAAGGAGATGGTTGATGTATAACAATAAGCATCTAAATTACTTGTAAAAAAAATAATATTGCATTCAGCTACTTGGAGTTCATGCAACAAATATTCCTTGTTTCATGAATTTAGTAAAGCATACAGCTGCTATTGGCAAATTTCAGCATCGTTTCGGCAACAACTACAACAAGCAAATAAGATGTACAGTAAGAGAAAACATTCATAGCAATCAAAAAGTGGTCGTTGATATAAAAAATCCTAAGTATTATAATTCTTGCTCAAAAAATGGTCGTTGATATAAATAAGGAAAAAAAGACCAAAAGAAATGGCTAATTTAATTTCATTTGTCATCTTCCAAGAGTTTAAAAGACTAAGAATAGTGGTTCATATCTTTTTTATATGCGAGTCAAGATTTTATCTGGACTTAACCTACTTGCATGACTTATCAACTGTGAGGCTATGTTAAGATCTAACTTGTCAAGTCAATAAACATGTACCATGATTGTCAAAGAAAACTGTGTTGTTTCAAAAGAAAAAAAGATATTTGGGATTGTCATACATTATGATGTTTAAGTATTTAGCACATCAGCTACATGCTTGATGAGAACAATTAACCTAGTACATGAAATGAAAGAGTTCAAGAAGGAAGCACCGAATCCACCATGCCTGATTATTATAACTGCAAAGCAGAAGACAGTAACAAAAATGAGCGAAGCTCCTCTGCTAACTGATATAATGTTGCAACGGAAGAAAGCTGTTAATGACTATAAAACTCGAGGATCTTCCATGGACGTCAAACAGCATTGTGACCGAATTCAATTATTATGTAATCTATATCTTGACTTTAACGAGGAGTTCGAGAAAAAACCATGAGAGCGTTAAGGTCCTGGTATGTAATGGAGCAAACTATAGCTATATCTTGACTTTAACGAGGAGTTCAAGAAAAAACCATGAGAGCGTTAAGGTCCTGGAACGCCTCCTGCAAGCTCTTATCCGTGCTCTCCCACAATTCTTGCTCTTTCCTTAGAATTCCCGATACCCCAACCACCGGCATCCTCACCCTCGCCGCAGCCGCCATCGGAGGCTCTGCTATTCCCGAGTCAGTATTCCTCTTTTCTGCCACCACCGCAGCCTCCCACTGCCTCGATCGCAGCACCTCCAATAGCCGGCAATAGAACGCGTCGGGATCGTTCTTCCCCCTCATCACCACCGTGATCACCTCCGACCGCACACCGTCCTCGGCGATCCTCCCATCGGGCGACACCGACACCTGGACGCGGATCCTAGGGCTGGCGAACATGCTGCGGATGGACTTCTTGGGGGGATAGGCGTGGACGACGGCGGCATGAGGGACGGCAAAGCCGGCCGCGGATTGTTCGTCGATCCAGAGGAGACGGTGGGAGGTAAGGACGAGAAGGCCGGAACGGAAGGGAGCGAGGCCGGGGTTCTCGCTCTCAAGGTCGACGGCGGGGAGGAGGCAGCGCTCGACCTCGCCGGGGAGAAAGACTGGGCGGCCGGAGGCTGTGAGGGAGACCGGCGGCAGCCAGTTCGCCGCCATGGGATCCCCGCCGAAGATGCTAAGGTAGGGAGCGGTCAAAGCACCAGGTCGGCGGAGATGATCCCGTCAATTGCTTATTCGAGTAATCTTCCGAGACGGTGTTGAGCAGACCGGGGTTGGCTTTCGGCGTTGCTTTTGTTTTGTGTTATTCTGTTTTTCGAAATATAATCTGGCAAGAGAAGCGTGCAATTTCTCCGGCAACACTGTTTCTGTTTTCTTTTGGAAGGACTAATCTTCGAGTCACATTTGCAGGTGCAAATAAATTAGGGTAATTTATGAAAAAAAAATCTCTAATAATTATTTTTTATTAAAAATAATCGGATAATGATATAGTGGATATTGATAATATCCTATGACTCATCGATATGAGATTTAGTCTGATGAATAAATGAGGTGTCCGATGAAAGAGAGAAAATATGAAGTTTAAATTAAACAAGAAGTAATCTTTATAATAATGATTTGATGGGTATTTATAATAGCTTGGTCAAAAAAATTATTTCTCGATATAAGTATATATTTATGATTTTTTTATTATGCAATAAGTAATCTTTATTTTTATTTCTTATTAATCATATCGTTAACGATAAGATATCATCGAGGGTAAATATTTTCATGAATGAATAAAAATACTCCAAGTAATTTTAGTTAATGGCATGGAAAATGAAGTTTTTTTTTTTTAATCTCTAATAATTATTTTTTATTAAAAATAATCGGATAATGATATAGTGGATATTGATAATATCCTATGACTCATCGATATGAGATTGAATCTGATGAATAAACGAGATGTTGATGAAATTTCTATTTTTATTTCTTATTAATCATATCGTTAATGATAATATATGATTGAGGGTAAATATTTTCATGAATGAATAAAAACACTCCAAGTAATTTTAGTTAATGACATGAAAATTGAAGTTTATTTTTTTGTTAAATTGAATTGTTCTGATTCGAATCAATGAATCAATTCTGGTTCCTAAATCTCTATTCCAATTTTACTCTTCTTCTTTCACGTCCTCCACCAACTCTTAATCTTCTGTTCCTCCACATCCTCTGTCTCATTCACATTTGTCTCCTTCTCCTCTCATCTATTTTCTTTTACTTTTTTTGGAAGTTAAATATAAAAAAGTCTTTAAACATTTTGTAAACTTCAATTTGTTTGTTGTATATTATTTAAATATAGATATTTAGAATATTAAGGATATTTTTATATCGGTGATGGGTATTTATAATAGCTTGGTCAAAAAAATTATTTCTCGATATAAGTATATATTTATGATTTTTTTATTATGCAATAAGTAATCTTTATTTTTATTTCTTATTAATCATATCGTTAACGATAAGATATCATCGAGGGTAAATATTTTCATGAATGAATAAAAATACTCCAAGTAATTTTAGTTAATGGCATGGAAAATGAAGTTTTTTTTTTTTGTTAAATTGAATTGTTCTAATTCGAATCAATGAATCAATTCTGGTTCCTAAATCTCTATTCCAATTTTACTCTTCTTCTTTCACGTCCTCCACCAACTCTTAATCTTCTGTTCCTCCACATCCTCTGTCTCATTCACATTTGTCTCCTTCTCCTCTCATCTATTTTCTTTTACTTTTTTTGGAAGTTAAATATAAAAAAGTCTTTAAACATTTTGTAAACTTCAATTTGTTTGTTGTATATTATTTAAATATAGATATTTAGAATATTAAGGATATTTTTATATCGGTTGGTGAGTTCTGATGAATTTAGCTAATTATACACCCCAGTTGTTTATTTATTTATTCTTCGATAACTGTTTTAACTTGGACAAATGGGACCAGCAGTGATCATCAAGGTCATAGAGTTGAACTGATTTCTCCTTTTACCATATTTTATTTATTCTTCGAAGCCCACACTTGGCCTGCACGCAAGCAGCAGTCAACGTACCCATCCTAGGAGATCAACTTGACAAGACTATCCCCTAATCTAGCGTTGACTTTGTCTTTTTGGTGTCATAGTTGACGAACATTCACGAGATAAGGCCGAGCTAGTAGTGGGTTCTGGTATTTGTTGGCAGATATAGTTGTTGGACGCATTTATTCTTTGATGTTAGCAGAAAACGTATAAAAGGATCTGATTGATCTGTGGTCAAAGTAAGAATCAGGTTTGGAAGTTGCACAAAATCACAACGAAAAACTCTACAGTTCGTCCATATCTATTGATTGAAATAATATGTGAGGGTTATGATACTCTCTTACATCAAAGAGTTCACGTTAGGGAGACATAAAATATTTGTGGTAATTTTTTTTTTTACAAAAATAGAAGAGAAAGTTGACGTAGAAAATAGGAAAAAGAAAATCTAAAAACTTATCGGTATTATTTCTATCATGTTAAAAATCTTATAATAACAAGTTTTTAATATTTACCATTGTATGACTTGAAGAGTTTGAGTCAAATCGTTCATGATCAATATATATCAAGTTAGACTTCTAAATTAGACTTCAATTCAAAAATTTAGACTTCTAAATTATAGGTCAGACTCAATATATGTCACCCGACATATGAATATTTTCTAGGTGAAACAAGATCACCGCCAATTATTTGCTTATTTATTAGCAGGTTCACCATGAAATGGGGACTATGCAGCTTCTGGGATGACCAACACTCTTCGTTTCTTGTTTATCCATCTGTTTCTTCTGCCTCCCACACTTTGCATAGACTAGCCTTCCTTTCTCCATCGCAAATGGATTGCACCAGCCTAGGCCGTGTTGCCGCCAGCAGGGAGCAAACCAAGGGAAGGTATGCTAGCAGCGAGGGCCACACATGGACAAAAGAGCTTCATAGGATACTATGTATGCAAGGAGGAGAAGACGACATGAGCTATGCGAAAAATTCCGAGGCTCCTGCAGCTGCCATCACGTCATCCAAGCCACTGCTCATGGAATCCATCCGATCCATGAAGCTCTTTGTGTCGGAGGCCTGTATTAGGATTGCAGACTTAGGATGTGCCACGGGCTACAACACGCTGTCCACCATGGAATTGATAGTCCAGAACCTGAGGCTGCGTTACGAGAAAGAGTGTGATCGTGTGCCCGAGTTCGAGGCGTTCTTCTGCGATTTGCCATCGAACGATTTCAACTCCCTCTTCCGGTCCTTGCAGGTCGACTCGTCTTGCAGTTCACCCAGGAAACCGTATTATCCAGCAGGTGTGCCTGGTTCATTCTATGACCGGCTGTTTCCCAAAGAGAAACTTCATTTGGTTGTTAGCCTGAACGCCCTGCACTGGCTTTCCAAGGTGAGTTTAACACCTCTCATCTTTCTTTTGAAGTTCTGCAGTGGAGTGGAAACTCGTTTATGTTATCATACTACCCTATGTATGATGGCGATTTCTTGTACTACTGATATTATGGGCAGGGCTAGACAACTTTTAGGACGGCACTAGCTAATTCATGATTTGCATTCGATCCATATCTTGATTCTCACCCTTACTATGAGCGCCTTGCAAGAGAGAAATGGGAAGAAAAAAAGAAGAAGAAGAAGAAGAAGAAGAAGAAGAAGAAAAAAGAGAGATAAAGAAAAGAAAAGAGAAGATCAGAGAGGACGTACGAGATGGAAAGAGAGATGGATCACAAGGAGAGGAACTGGGGACGGTGTATTTAACTTGATTCTCTGCTAATTGGTACGAAAACCCTGTTTGAATGATATATATATCCTTGCTTTACTGTGAATGATTAAGTAGATACCAGCTGTTGTGTTGGACAAGCAGTCCAAGGCGTGGAATAAAGGCCGAGCATGGATAGATGGAGGCAGGAAGGAGGTGGTGGAAGCATACGCGAAGCAGTCCGAGGAGGACCTCAAGATGTTCTTGCGATGCCGAAGGGAAGAGATGATGGAGGGAGGGATGCTGTTCATAGTGATGGCTGGGAGGCCTCAGTTTCAGGAACCGGAGAACCAATTAGGCGACCCGGACTCACGAGCCAAGCACCCTTTCACCAACTCCATGGATCAGGCATGGCAGGACTTACTGAATGAGGTTTGCATGCCAACTTCAATTCACTTTCTCTCTTCTTTTCTAAAGGTAATAAGACGACGCCCAACATAGACGTCAGAAACCTCCTCTCCCACCTTAAAACCAGCATGACACGATATCCTTGTCCATTTCCCTCTACTACCTCGCTTGTCTCCATCTTGATTTCAATAATTGTCATCTCTCTTTCTTGCTCTATCAGCTTTGGGGGGGAGGATTGCTTTGTTGAATCGCCGGTCCTACCTACTCCACTCAGTCTCATGTCCTTCCGCCATCTGATCTTTCATCACAAGTCCATAATCATCGGAAGTTGGCTTTTCCCATAATTACTCTGCTCAAAAAACCATTCCAGTTCCGAGTGTCCTCTTCTCAAGTCGGTGAAGCGGCGGTCGGTCTCATCTTGTACGGGTTGCATTGAACAGGGATTGATCGACGAAGATACAAGAGACATGTTTAATATCCCTGCCTACATGAGGAGCGTAGAAGAGGTTAAGACAGCATTCGATCGGTGCAGTGGATTCAAGATCCAGCAACTGGAGTTCCAGAAAATTATCGAGCACTCCAAGGAGAAACAACAGGAATGGATCAGGGATCCGGATTCGTACGGCCGAGCCAAAACTAATCTAGTACGAGCAACACTGAAGCCTATCGTCGAGGCGCATGTCGGAGACGTCGCCGAAGAACTGTTCAAGCGATTTCAGACGAGGATCTCCAAAGACATCGACATGCTCCATAAAACCTGTTTTTATGGCGTCGTTGTCGTGTGCGCCATCAGGATGCCGGATTGACTACTTAGCAAAACTTGTACACGATGAAACTGAGAATAAGCATCCGAGAGTCAAGTGCACAGAAACCAGTCGTCCATGTTTATTCTTTGATGTTTTCCTTGTTCTTTTTTGGGTGATCGATCCGTAGCTATTCACGTCGTTCGATGGTTGTTTTGGTTTAGGTCTTAGTTGCTTCCTTCTTCTGGTGACTGTTCCTTTACGTGTTCTGCTCTCAGCTAAAAATCCACGCCAAGGCATAATAAATATATATCTCGAGACTAATGACAATATTTAATGCATATTATGAGTTAAAAATGAAAAATATACAAGAATACATGAGACTAATGACAATATTTACTGCATATTATGAGTTAAAAATAAAAAAAAATGAACTGTGTGGAGGAGATATGGTGACTTGCTGCTGCCTGCAAACATATTACAAATACCAAATTCATCGTCCTTGATAATAAAATTATGAGATGAAATAATTGGTGTAAATTTCTTAGAATCGTCATATATATTGTCCAAGAAATAATAAACATTATCGATACACACAAATGAAGAATTAGCTTCATGCCATTAAATTTCTTCTGAATATAGTGGGCTTAATGGATCGTAATTGTGCCAACGACACCATCATAAGCTCGTGAGAGAGATTGGGATATGTGTGGAGCATGCACTGTACTACGTTTGATAGACATGATGTGACAAGATCAAAATATATTGTCTGCAACAGGACATGCAGCATTGAAGCCATAATTCTAAATGTTGGCATCTATTAATTTGAGGTTACGTCAATTGCAATCATTAGATCGTGGGGTATTCCTTGACTTCAATTTACTGGCCATGTTAGATTGCCTTAACCATGAAAGAAATGAGCCATGCTGTTACTGACCATGATGTCAATTAACTCGAACTAAGCTTTAGGATTATACATGCAAATTTTCTGTCCTACCAAACATTATTGAGATATACACTTTGTTGATTACTGTCCCGAGTATGAATGAGAAAAAAAAAAAAAAAAAGGTAAAAATTCAGTCAACAGGGAATCAAAATGTTGATAATCAAATAGGACAACAATAGATTCACTTGAATGGATAGGATTAGAAAAGCAGGTACCCAAATATAATATAATATAATGGGAAAAGTTTGGATATCTAAATGATTAGTTCGATAGATAAAGAGAATTTAACGTACATATATATAGTAAAGTATGATACCGTCGGTCAGGCGCAGCTATGATATGATGCAGTCAGTCGACGTCTGGAACGCTAGCCATATCGTCCGAGCTGCAACTCTCAGTTAAGGCCTGTTCTTATGGCACAACGTTCTGGGAGCAATGACAGCCATCATCACCACCCAGGGAAACTCCCGTTGCTGCCCCCAGTGTCCTTTGCTTCCCTCTCCTGATCACTCCATCTCCTTAATCTTTTCAAGTTGTTCATCCGTCGTTCGAGGGGTAGAGTGCAAGCACAGGAAAAAGAAGAGCAGCAACTGTGCAACCTCGTTCTCGTCTTCGTGGTTCCAAACTGCAACGCGTACGGATGGGGAGTAAGGGAAGGATTCGAAGTTGAAGATGAATGTGACTCGTGTATGTAAGGATCCCTTTTCCAAGCGAGATGTCTTTTAGAGAACTAGCAACGTATGACCCACACGTCAAAACGGATCATCACATAAAGGACACGAAATAAATTCTCCTCCATGTGAACGTTGGCAAATTATGAACGCCAACTATTATTTTGTGGAGCGAATCGATGTGGTCTATGAAACTGGAGGCATACGTACATGAAAGATTGCAGCTGGAGACTTGCTGATTGTCCAGGAGATGCGTACGACTTGGGTCCATGGTCACTGTTTCTTCATGTGGATATGCATCCACCTTGTTGTGCGGAGTCTTTGATGATCCGAGCTATCCAAGTTACTGGAGGCAGTGAACAGCCCGGAAATGTCCTTGTTTCTTCCTCGTTCTTTTGAGTGACCAGAATACCTCACAGCGACAACATCCCAGAAAAGCCTGCTTGTGGAAGACCGATTGATTGTATGTGTCGCCGAATTCTTATTTTCGTCTCTTTGACGGATTCATTAATATTAATTCACTCGTATTTACTGAAAGGATAATAACAAGTTTAGTATAGCATAAAATCTGTAATATGTTATAATATGTTATAAGTTACGTGAAAAATTTTAATGTCAAAATTAAAATCAAATAACATTTTGATCAAATTCATGATGAATACCTCTCGGATATCATCTGAAAAGGAGAACTAGACACTCATTTTTTTTTTCCTATTTTTTCATAAGATAATCGAAGAGAGAAATTGTAATATCTCAAATGTGTCTTTTATAATATAAGTTGTTAAAAGGTCTAGAATAAATTATTAAAAAATATAAGTTGTTAAAGAGTTTAGAATAAATTATTAGTAATATGTTATAAGTATAGCATAACATTTTTTTTCCTATTTTTTCATAATATTATCGAAAAGAGAAATTGTAATATCTCAACTGCGTCCTCTATAATATAAGTTGTTAAAGGGTTTAGAATAAATTATTAAAAAAATTACTCTTATCAATAATATCTTAAGGAATCTTACTATAATATATACTACTTGTTTTCTATTGACCAATATTTATCATCCTAATCCAATTAATTCTATTATATATTTTATCCAATTAAAAAAGATCTCATAATCTAATAATAAATATATAATATATCTTAATGTTTTGATATAAGGGAGATGTTTTTGAAATTGATCGGAAGAGAATATATAAGTTTTTCTTGGCTTGATTTTGGGTTCAACAGCAATATACCTTATATTAATTTTTCTTAAAATATATATTTTTTTGTTGATTTTCTAATTTATTTTTTATTTATTGATATATGAAATTTCTCGTTACTTAAAAGAAACAAAAGTTGAAAATGTATTATCGATCCACTATATTTAAATCATCGATCTTTTCTGACAGTTACAAAAGGTTTATACAAAATCCCTTTCCAGTAGTAACTTTACTTTACAATTCAATCAAACGTATATTTGGAATAAAAATAAATACCATAAAATTGATTTGATTAAAATAGTTAAGTGATTAGGATGAAAAATAAGATGATTTAACCGCGCTCCTAATGAGTTTAAATGGTCATGTTTACTTCTCGCATAAAGAATCTTGTGTGTCACCACCGACGTCATCTGTCTGGACCAGTTGTGTCATCGATTGCGTACGAGACGCGACGGCGTGTGAGATCCGTCGTCCGTTCTCCCAGCGTAAGCCCATCTTGTCCGTCAAAAGTCTCCCTTGAACCCGTACCAACGGAGGCGGTTTAAGTTCCATTCAGTACGTCCAAGACCAGGGCCCGGTAACCGCAAGGATTCTTGATCCGGTCGCTCGTTGCGAAGATGGAATCCGTGTCCGATGATCCCTCGGAGCTAGCTCGCGGGCGGCGCGCCGTTCTCTCCGCCCACCTCGCCACTGACCGCTGTTCCTTTGGCTTAACTCCGGCATTGGAGAGATCGTCTGCCCTCTCTCTCGAGGCATCGGGGCCGTCCGTAAACCTCTGGGGTATGCAATTTCTTCCTCTTCTTTTTGCGATTCTAGTAGTCGTTGGAATATATTTCTCTTTTTTTTTGTTGGATTGCGTTGGTACAAGCTGAAACCACTCCCAAGCATTGCTCTTAATATACTTCGTTGTTAATCGTTAGACGTTTATCTGGAGGATTATATTCTAGGGTTGATTTGTTGTGATCTCTTGATGTCATTTCAAGGTAGTGCAATTGGCAAAGTTCGGCTAAGAATTAATTCAGCTTAAAGTTGCTATTCCAATGTTCTTATGGGTTTTCATTCTTGCTTTATGTATATGTATAAAAAAATCATATTTTTATGTAATCATCTAGTTGTCTAATCAGTTCTTTTTCCTAATAACCTTGCAGAAGCTAAAAGCTACTTTACACTGATATCAAATATATGATTGGGAGAGACTGATAGGACCTTTTGTAGATTAGTACCGGTACAAATGACAAGGGACTCTAGCTATATGATCCGGGTTACCTTAACACTGCGCCAGTTCGGTCTTCCATTTGTTATATAGATGGAGATGAAGGGATACTTCGTTACAGAGGGTATCGATCGAGGAGCTAGCTAAGAGCAGCACGTTCCTTGAGGTGGCCTATCTATTAAGTAAGGTGCCCACGATCAACTTATTGCTATGATGTTTGATTGATTTCTTGGATATCCGTTCCTAACCTGATTGCTTTTCGTTATGTGGGAACTTGCCTTCCGAAAGCCAGCTAGCAGATTGGGAGTTTGCAATTTCTCAGTACTCCGCTGTTCCACAGGATGTCCTGGTTCGTCTTTGTTTCCACTGTTATTTGAATTGCTTGTTGGCTTCATTTGGTATGTGGAAATCAACCTTCTGTTCTTTTATTTCCCGTTTGAGTCTATAGATATATTGTGATTACTAATACTGTATCATTAACTATTCTGATTTTCGTAGCATTGTACACTGCTCCTTTTTAGGGTATTATACAAGCAATTGCACACGACGCCCACCCATTGGGTGTACTTGTCAGTGCATTGAGTGCTCTTTCTGTCTTGCATCCAGAAGCATACCCTGCTCTTAGGGTAACTCTTCTATACACATCAAGGTTATCTGGATAGTTCAAGAATAAAGGTACATGTGTGAGTGTGTGTACTTGCATGTATGCAGTTCTGACCACTATAAGGCCATTTCAATCTATATAAGTGTATTCTTTGGTTATTTTTTGTTGTAATGTTGAAGTTTTTCTTTGCCATAAGCCGAGGATGTGTATTGTTTTCTACAACTGAGTATAGTTTCTTTGGAATGCATCTCATCTGCTGTCATCCAATCTCATATCTATAGACAACTTTATGTTTCTGGAAGTGAAGTCAAAAAGAATACTCTCCTAAGACTAGTCTGTTTCAGCTCAAAATTACAAAATAGACCACTTTGTATCTTTATGCACTTATGCTTAATATAATACCTTCTAAATTTATATTCTTAATGATCCCAATTGGCAATGTTGTTAGGTTCACATGCACAGTTCAATCAGGTCACTCTTTGAGCCTAGTTTGATCCCCTGAAAATAAAGAGGGAAGGTTTGACACTAATATCTGAATCAATTGAAAAGGCCAGTGTCAGATGCCTTGCTATATGTGAGTCAAGTGCATGAAGCATATGAAATCTTAATGATTTTTTTTGTTTTGCGGGTTCAAGATCTTTATAACTCAAAGCAAGTTAGAGACAAGCAAATTGTGCGAGTACTTGGAAATGTATGTCTAATTTTTTTATCATGCATTATTTTGATATGCTTATACTATATTAGGCCGGATATGTAAAAGCATTGTGATGACATCCTCTAGTTTTTGCTGGCATTACCTTCAAGTTCTGGAAGCTTATACTCATTCAGTTATAAAAAATGATTGTAGAATATTTATAGCTTCAATTTGGTTCATTACTTTTCTTCTAAATAAGATTACCCGTTTTGTTTTTGTATTGCTAGGTACCAACAATTTCAGTTTCATCTTGCTTGCGGTTAGCCGGAAGGCCTCCAGTTCTCCCTTCCAACAACTTTTCATATTCAGAGAACTTATATATGTTGGACTCACTGTAAGACTGGTGTGACTTTTCTTTTATTCTATTTTTCAGTCTACTTCATTTGCAGTTTGCTTTTGCTATAGATAAGTATAAGGAAAGCAAAGGTTGAGAGAAATGAGCATAAATTAGCTCTCAAGTTGGGTAAAGAACTTTGATTTTCATGTTATCCTTAATACCACAAGCTGATAATCTTTCAATTGCATTTTAGGGGTAATCGATCATATGTCCCTAACCCTCGACTATCAAGGGTTCTTGATATACTTTTCATCCTACATGCGGAACATGAAATGAACTGCTCCACAGCTGCTGTCAGGCATCTTGCTTCAAGGTACATAGGTCCTCTCCATGGTGGGGCTAATGAGGTACAACATTAGTTCTGTTGTGTCTTTGTTTTATTGCAGTTTATATTTCACTGTAAATTTAGTTTATCTGTAAATTCTTTCTGGCAAAAGCATGGTGATATTTTTTTTTTCAATTTTACAACCAGGTCTTTTTGCTTGTGATATATGTTATTTTCCTTGCCATTTTTTTATCCATGGTATATAAGACAATACATACAGCATTAGTTATGTTGTATTTTTGTTTTTTTTTTACAGTTTTTCTCTCTTATAACCAGGTCTTTTTGTTTGTGATGTATGTTATTTCCTTACTGTCTTTTTACCCATGGTTTATTAGACAAGTAAATCATTTTTTGATCATGGGATTGATTGGCCGTAGTTTTTTTCATCAGTCTAGATTTTTGCAAATACTTATGGAATTTTGAGAAGCAAATAGGAAACATCTCTAAAGTTGTGTTGAATATCTTGTGCATGACACGCTGTCCTTAAAATGCTGAATGAAATTGGACGAGTCGAGAACATTCCAGGGTTCATTGAGGGTGTGAAAAACAGGTAATACTTGTTATGCTTGTATTTGTTATACATAGACACTGCTAGAGTGATTGATTATTTCATTTTAGATCATTTATTGCTGAACGAGACTTAATTATTTAAAACTATTTCAAATGCTGGCATTACAGAAATCGGAAATTATCGGGTTTTGGACATCGTGTCTACAAAAACTATGATCCTTGTGCTAAGGTTATCTGCAAGTTGGCTGAGGAAGTTTTCTCAACTGTTGGGCATGATCCTTTGATCGAGGTTTCCTTGTTATCTTGTTATTTCTATGAAATTCAGTAATCTTCTTTATTAAAAATTAAATACTCAATATAGTCCTTCTTAGTGAAATTGGTTTCTGATACTTCATCATGTGTTTTGGGAGTATGATGTGTTAATCTCATATTGCTGTTAGTTTTCTTGATTGTCGGGTGTGATCCTTTGGTTGAGGTTTCCTTAGTTGCTACCTAGTTATTTCTTTGAATTTCAGTAATCATATTTATTAGAAATTAGATACTTAATATAGTCAATTCTTAGTGAAGTTGGCTTCTGATACTTCATCACCTATTTTGGAGTATGCTGTGTTAGTCTCACATAACAGTTAGTGTGCTAAGCCCGTGAGGCCCACCAAGGCTTTTAGGCATATGCTTTGTGCATCTCATTAGAAAAGCAAAGCCCACAAAGGTGTTCCATATGATATTGTCATAGTTTTTCCTTCATAAAGATGAGATCATCAAATTTTATCTTTTATTAAATTGTGAGTTTTCCGGTTTCTGGGAATAGCAGAACTAATTGACTGGTCGCTGCTTTATAGTCCCTTTCACTGTTTTTCTCTAACATCATGCTATTTGCTTTACCTGACTCGTGCTTCTTCATTCTGTTAACTATTGTTGCTTTGTTATATTTTGAACTTTATGTTGCTATGCTTTTAAATTCTTCTTCTTGTTCTCTGTGTTTGTGTTGTTTTCGTTGCTACACTACCTGTTGCCTTTCTTATTTTTTAGCCATTGAAATGTTGCATCAGCCATTTTTTCCTTTCTGGATATGCTCTGGACTTCAATGGTATACCATTTGGGCTAATAGGCTCAAATTAACATTTTGGTTATTGACAACATTCTATGTACATGGTTTGTTGGTAGTTTATTACTTTATTTATATGTTCTACTTCATATATTCATTATCATCCTAATGCACATTGTTTCGGTGAGGCATGCATCTGACCTCAAGCTTTGTTTAGGCTGCAAGAGATGTCTCAAATTTCTCTGGGAACAGTAGTTCTTGCCTAGAGGTCGTGGTTTTTTATTAAAGAATTTTGTGAAGTATGAAACTGACTTTTGCAGAAAGTGATTTTCTGCAACCTAAACCCATTCGCTTGCTAACTATTAATTGGCTTATATATAATACACGATACCCGAAAGAATTACTCTTTTGTATTAGGTATGGTTTTTCATTATCACAGACAATTTCAATCCATTCAGACATAAATAATGGTAATAGATCTCCAATATCATTAGAAGGTTAGCTTTGGTGCCATGCTGAGGTAGTTTATTAGAGGGTGTATTTTCCTCCAAATTTACTCATTAGATAGTAACTATTATTTTCTTTGTTTAAAAAGAAATAAAATATATAAAACATGTATTAACCTCTGTATTTATCATTTGCATCAATAAGTGAAGCCTTTTAGGACGATCCTATTAGATTACATGATTCTGTCTAATTATGTAATATATATATTATAAATCTGATTAAATTTTAATTATGATTATCAACCAATAGAACGAAGTCAAATTATGATAAAATTTCTTAAGAGATGATATTGATGAAAGAGGTACTTTCTTAATTATTTATCATAGATCGTATGTTTTCGGATGGTATTATTGAGAAATTATAGACTAAATGGAAAGTCAGATTAATAGTATATACAGATCATTTATAAATTATAACTAAGAGATTAAAAACAATTGATACTGAAAAAAAAAAATAGAATGTATCGAACATGTGTTAACCTTTGTATTTGTTGTCATTAACATCAAGGAGTCCAGTCTTTTGAGAAGAGTTTTCTGAGGCCAAGGGAGGAAGAGGAAGTCCTCTCGATCTGGTGGTTTTCGAGTAGGGAAATAGGCCGGAGAGAGTTTTTAGTGTTTCACTCACAATGAGAACATAGAATCTTCTTTTATCGCATAAAAGAGCAACAACAGTAGAGCCGAGCAAAGAGGAGAGGATATAACCTTCCTGCGCTTACGGGAATTTGTGATGTTCAAATGGTTATCCATTCACTCGATCAATAGTTACACCTTCGCTTGAAGAACTAAGAAATGCTGGAGGAAGGGACTACTTACTGTTCAACTACTTGTGATTATTCAGAGCAAGCTACAAAGGGCTACCAAAATCTTAGTGCGAAGATTGTGATCCATCATCATCATCATCCTTGCTGTAAGAAAA
>LVTN01000793.1:0-13263 GCA_001649415.1 Musa itinerans
TGTCGTAGTCATGGTAGTCATCCACGAAGCATACGTTATCGATGGACCGCCATGCAGAAGGTCCTCCCGAGCTCCCGTCATGATGTCGGCGACGTGCGTATCGTGCCAACCAGATCGATGGTAGAATCTTTCGTGCTTCTTGAAACGCCCTCCCCTTGGACGATCGTAAGGTTGTACTTAACCACTTGAGTCATTCCTTAGCATCGAGTTGAGATAACTATCTCCGGAGTATCAAGTCTTGAACTTCAATGTTTTTAATATAAATTGTTGAAAAAAAAAATATTTTCAAGACATAGATATTACAAGCCAAGAAGAGAAAGTTTAATTACTTTAAAAAGACTACACTAATTTGAGCGTCTACTTCTAAAATGAGATATCGACCTACGGAAATAATAGACTGGTTGAGTGGAGAAGTTTGATGATACGACAAAGTAAAGACACAAGGGCTAAGTTAGGTAGACAAACCTGATAACTCAACGAAGGCCAACATAATGCGATAAGACGATAAACTAAAGATCAAGATGAGGTGTGAGTCTGGGTTGACATTAAAGGGGACTTGAGTAGTTATCAGAACATTTTGATTTTCAAAGTACTTGGTGAACAAATCTTTTTCAATCTTTATCCCGACGTACCTCTTCTTGAAACAGGCTAAGGCAATATAGTATCCGTACTGATACGAGAAGACTCATGACCTCTTTAGACCTTTCAAAAACTTGATGAAGGCCTTGTAGTCGACGACCACCTCCTCTTGATACCTCGATATCATGATCTTCTCAACCTCCAACATATCCTTTAAAGCTCCCAGCTTATTAACCAGACTCTAAATATGCTCATTCAAGGCAGTCAATTGCTCGGTCATACTCATGACCTACTCGTTGGCCATGACAACTTGCTCGACAAGCTTAGAGTTGTAGGTCCTCATCAAGTCCAGCTCTCAGATAAATTGTAGTAGCTTGTCCTTCATGCTATAATTGTTGCTCCAAATCATCTTCAATTATTCAACCAGATTAGCGAGGCATTGCTCAACCTCTTGCAATTACGATGCCAGTTCAACTCTTTGAGCATTTGCTTTAACAATAAATGCTAGGTCTCCCCTCTCCCTCTTTAACCCCTCCACCTCCTCATAAAGATTGTTGATCATAAAGAACTACTTATTAATCACAGAGCTAGCATCTCATACACAATCGAGAAGGGTGGTGACATAATTATGATACTACAAATTGAAGGCAAAGGAGTTTGCAATGATATAACAATGTACTAAGGGGGTTAGCCATGACTTAGCTTATTAGCATTTCAATATGATAACTTATGTCGAGCAAAACCTTTGAGGGGGAATGGTATATGCTTTGCCATCATCGAGAATAAGGACCATCGATAGTGTTGCTCCATGGTTCCAACATTGGTTTATATTTTTTGCCTTTCTTACATACCCTCTCATCTTTACTGTAGTGGCACATCTAGAATTGAGTTCGACAGGTCGACTATCTTTAGTAGCGCGAAGAGTAAAGACTTGCCCTTACACATGTTAGACACTAACCATTGCCTCTCTCTTCTTCTTCCCGAGGAGAACTTTGAGTTTTGGGGATTCTCTGAAAATGCTGGCACCTCAAGGGTAAGAGGCACTTTGTTCGGTTCCTCTTTAAGAATCTGCTCTTAAGTTCCTCGACCTACTAAGGATAGGACAACTTTTTTATAGCCTTCTTCTTCTTTGATTGATTGACGATGGAAGGATGGTCGGACTGGGTCGAGATAGACACCTTGAGGGCCAGCTCATGATCAAATGGGGGAGGAGCTAAAAAAGCCATTGTTGTGCCCAAAAATGAACTAGCTCCCCTTCTCCTTAAGGCTTGAAGATCTATACCTATAGAAGATCAAAGTTATCACATGATAATTTTTTAAAGTGTAAAAAGAAGTGAAAAGATGAGGTGTAAAAAGATCCATACCTTAAGGAGTCAAGCTAAGACCCATCTTGATTAATCAATCCTCGTCTATCTTCCTGATAGCCTCAAAAGAAAATAGTACATCTTTTAATTAGAGCACTTGATCTTCTCCTCATCTGATAGGAAGGGAAGCGTGTTATCTATAAAGCATGTGGATCAAACGAGATTGAACCTACAATCCCGACTTGTATCTATAAGGAAGAAGTGTTCCTTCTAATCCTTATTATTAGAAGGGATACTATAAAGCTCTCATAAGTAGCTAGGTAGCAGTTACCTTTTGTTTTACATAGTCGAAAGCAAATAGCAAAGAGTTTATGGGTCAAGGTAATACTGACATGGTAGTACTTCATGATAAACACTACCAAATACCGTCATGAGTTGGATATCATTTGTGAGAGTGATATCCTCTGCTATTGGAGGTAAGACATAATCATTGGGTAGAGAGGAAAGCGAAGTCCTATCTCTACAATGTTAGAAGACAAACAAAGGAATATAAATATTGAGTCATATAGATAGTGACTCGATCGAGAGACTTATAACTTAAACTCGGGTGGGATGAGATATCTGATCTGCAAGTGATCTAGGAGTTGTATGCTCATCACTGAGTCTCAATCATGTGTATTTTTCATTGACTCTAAATCTTGAAGAATCCTCAGGTTCATTAGGATCTATTCTTTTGACAAAGGAGAGGTCGAAACTACCTCCTCCCTTGGGTTATCCGAGGACGGAATACCAACATCCTCGACCATTTGGTAGCCATGAGATTAGGAGGAGCTTATGTGAGAAAAGAAAGACATTTTGACCTATAAAAGTTTAAGAAGTTTTATGGGATCGAGGTTTTGGAAGGCTAAGGTACTAGAGACTCTAATATGCTTGAAAGATAAGATATCCGGGAATCGACCCACCTTCAAGAAAAGGACTAAGGACTAACTTACTTTGAAGAAAAGAGTCGATGCTAAAAAGAAGAAGAAGCTCCTAAGGGAGACCTTAAATGCTTAAATGAGAGAATGAGCCTTACCCCCATAGCTAAGGGGGATTTATAGGGAAGGGATCAATCTCTCTCCTCTTATTTTAAAGATAAGTGTCCCTATAGTCGAGTCTCAAGAGATGCTAATTGATGAAGGACTATATCAAAAGGTGCAAAAGTGGTCCATGTGTAAAGATCACATTGAAAGAAACATGTCATGGTAGAAGCCATAAGGCAAAATATGCACAAGGCATAAGGGATGGTAAATCGTGTAAAAAAAAACCCACCATAGTGGGAGGCACAAGGTAAATGTGCTCGAGATGCATGAATTGGCAAAACCTGACCTATGTAGAAAATAATCTACTACAGCAGGAGGCACAAGGCAAAATATGTTCAAGACATATGAGTTGGGAAAATCCATCTCACCTAAAGATAGCACTCATTCAAATTAGGTTGGGAAAGCCCAACTCACCTAAAGCGAGGCTTGCCTGAGACATAAAGGTAAGGAAAACCCAACTCCCTCAAAGTTAGCCGGAAGTGGAGGGGTCGGGCATTAACCTCATTTCCACCTAAGGTGGATGTGTTGGGTGTCGACCCCTTTTGTGTTGAAGGCGGGTGGATCGGACGCCAACCTCCTCCGTCGACCATGATAGAGGGATCAAGACAATAAACTAACATAATGCAACAAGACAATAAACTAAAGATCAAGACGAGGTGTGAGTCTGAGTTGACATTAAAGGGGACCTGAGTAGTTATCAGAACATTTTGATTTTCAAAGTACTTGGTGAACGGATCTTCTTCAATCTCTATCCCGGCGTACCTCTTCTTGAAACAGGCTAAGGTAATATAGTATCGATACTGATACGAGAAGACTCATGACCTCTTTAGACCTTTCAAAAACTCGATGAAGGCCTTGTAGTCGACGACCACCTCCTCTTGATACCTCGATATCATGGTCCTCTCAACCTCCAACGTATCCTTTAAAGCTCCCAGCTTATTGCCCAGACTCTAAATATGCTCATTCAAGGCCGTCAATTGCTCGGTCACACTCATGATCTACTCGTTGGCCATGACAACTTGCTCGACAAGCTTAGAGTTGTAAGTCCTCATCAAGTCCAGCTCTCGGATAAATTGTAGTAGCTTATCCTTCATGCTATGATTGTTGCTCTAAATCATCTTCAATTATTCAACCAGATTAGCAAGGCATTGCTTGACCTCTTGCAATTGCGATGCCAGTTCAACTCTCTGAGCATTTGCTTTAATAAGTGCTAGGTCTCCCCTCTCCCTCTTCAACCCCTCCACCTCCTCATAAAGATTGTTGATCATAAGGAACTACTTATTAATTACAGAGCTAGCATCTCATACACATTCGAGAAGAGTCGTGACATAATTATGATACTACAAATCGAAGACAAAGGAGTTTGCAATGACTTAGCTTATTAGCATTTCAATATGATAACTTATGTCAAGCAAAACCTTTGAGGGGGAATGGTATATGCTTTGCCATCATCGAGAATAAGGACCATCGATAGTGTTGCTCCATGGTTCCAACATTGGTTTATATTTTTTGCCTTTCTTACATACCCTCTCATCTTTACTGTAGTGGCACATCTAGAATTGAGTTCGACAGGTCGACTATCTTTAGTAGTGCGAAGAGTAAAGACTTGCCCTTGCACATGTTAGACACTAACAATTGCCTCTCTCTTCTTCTTCCCGAGGGGAACTTTGAGTTTCAGGGATTCTTTGAAAATGCTGGCGCCTCAAGGGTAAGAGGCACTTTGTTCGGTTCCTCTTTAAGAATATACTCTTAGGTTCCTCGACCCATTGGGGATAGGACACCTTTTTTATAGCTTTCTTCTTCTTTGATTGATTGACGATGGAAGGATGGTCGGACTAGGTTGCGATCGACACCTCGAAGGCCAGCTCATGATCAAATGGGGGATGAGCTAAAAAAGCCATTGTTGTGCCCAAAAATGAACCAGCTCCCCTTCTCCTTAAGGCTTGAAGATCTATACCTATAGAAGATCAAAGTTATGCAGCTGCACATGATAATTTTTTAAAGTGTAAAAACAAGTGAAAAGAGGAGGTGTAAAAAGATCTATACCTTAAGGAGTCAAGCTAAGACCCGTCTTGATTAATCAATCATTGTCTATCTTCCTAATAGCCTCAAAAGAAAATAGTACATCTTTTAATTAGAGCACTTGATCTTCTCCTCATCTGATAGGAAGGGAAGCGTGTTATCTATAAAGCATGCGAACCAAACGAGATTGAACCTACAATCCCGACTTGTATCTATAAGAAAGAAGTGCACCTTCTAATCCTTATTATTAGAAGGGATACTACTAACCTTAAAGCTCTCACAAGTAGCTAGGTAGCAGTTACCTTTTGTCTTACATAGCCGAAAGCAAATAGCAGAGAGTTTATGGGTCGGGGTAATACTTACATGGTAGTACTTCATGATGAACACTACCAAATACCGTCATGAGTTGGATATCATTTGTGAGAGTGATATCCTTTGCTATTGGAGGTAAGACATAATCATTGGGTAGAGAGGAAAGCGAAGTCCTATCTCTATAGTGTTAGAAGACAAATAAAGAAATATAAATATTAAGTCATATAGACAGTGACTCGATCGAGAGACTTATAACTCAAACTCGGG
Source organism: Musa itinerans (assembly GCA_001649415.1). Classification (NCBI taxonomy): domain Eukaryota; kingdom Viridiplantae; phylum Streptophyta; class Magnoliopsida; order Zingiberales; family Musaceae; genus Musa; species Musa itinerans. The sequence continues at coordinate 5,567 of LVTN01000793.1, forward strand.
TGGGATGAGATATCTGATCTGCAAGTGATCTAGGAGTTGTATGCTCGTCACTGAGTCTCAATCATGTGTATTTTTCATTGACTCTAAATCTTGAAGAATCCTCAGGTTCATTAGGATCTATTCTTTTGACAAAGGAGAGGTCGAAACTACCTCCGCCCTTGGGTTATCCGAGGACGGAATACCAACATCCTCGACCATTTGGTAGCCATGAGATTAGGAGGAGCTTATGTGAGAAAAGAAAGACATTTTGACCTATAAAAGTTTAAGAAGTTTTATGGGATCGAGGTTTTGGAAGGCTAAGGTACTAGAGATCTAATATGCTTGAAAGATGAGATACCCGGGAATCGACCCACCTTCAAAAAGAGGACTAAGGACTAACTTATCTTGAAGAAAAGAGTCGATACTAAGAAGAAGAAGAAGCTCCTAAGGGAGACCTTAGATGCTCAAATGAGAGAATGAGCCTTACCCCCATCGCTAAGGGGAATTTATAGGGAGGGGATCAATCTCTCTCCTCTTATTTTGAAGACAAATGTCCCTATAGTCAAGTCTGAAGAGATGCTAATTCATGAAGGACTATATCAAAAAGTACAAAAGTGATCGACGTGTAAAGATCACATCGAAAGAAACCTGTCATGGTAGGAGGCACAAGGCAAAATATGCACGAGGCACAAGAGATAGCAAATCATGTAAAAAAAAACCTACCATAGTGGGAGGCATGAGGTAAATGTGCTCGAGATGCATGAGTTGGCAAAACCTAACCTATGTAGAAAAAATCTACTACAACAAGAGGCATAAGACAAAATATGTTCGAGAGATGTGAGTTGGAAAAATCTATCTCACCTAAATATAGCACTCAAAAGCATAGTTCAAATTAGGTTGGGAAAGCCCAACTCACCTAAAGCGAGGCTTGCCCGAGACATAAAGGTAAGGAAAACCCAACTCCCTCAAAGTTAGCCGGAAGTGGAGGGGTCGGGCATTAACCTCATTTCCACATAAGGTGGATGTGTTGGGTGTCGACCCCTTTTATGTTGAAGGCAGGTGGATCGGACGCCAACCTCCTCCATTGACCACGATGGAGGGGTTGAGCGCCGACTCTCTTTTTGCTCGAGACGAATGAGTTAGGGTTTATCCGGATGTCAACGACATCTTCCCATAATAATTTTATAAAAAACTAAGTCAGTAAAAAGATAAGAAATAAAAAATCATCATACAATAACTTATCATCAAATGTACTAAAAATAATAATCATATGGGCTCTTTTAATTAATTGATTATAAAAAATACTTAATTGATACATTCACTGTATTATTTTTTATTTGAGAAATAAATAAAAAAATAGAACACGCATCACTTTGGCGAAATAATTTCCTTTCTCGTATACTCGCACACAAAAGATTGATGCATATATTATTTTGTCTTTTCAGGTGGAATTAGGTATGTCATTGAGAACTATAATTACAGGTCGTACATAGGTGTCGAGTAACTGATATGAATTCTCCTCGTGTTCTTATTCATCAATGCATTATTACTTGAGTATTATTATTTAGCTTTCATGTCAGAAGGCAACGAAACAGTCCTTGTTATACCTAAAGCGATGTGTTCTCTCTATATATTGCGTTCTTGAATGCAACCTCCGTCACCACAGCACCGCAGGCTTGCTTGCGACCTTTCGATCCATATCCTCCATGGATGACTTTGATACAGGTCGGTTCCGTTTCTGTGTTCTCTTGTTGTCTTTGTGTGGTCTCGCTGGTGCAGTGAAGGGTGAAGACCAGCTTCTCCTTCCCATCGTTGATGACCGATGGGGCAACAGTAATGGCCTCCAGACCTTCATCGTCAACGTAGAAGAGCCTGAAGCCGTGGAGCTGCTCAGCAGCCGGGAGCTGAAGCGGTGGCACGAGTCCTTCCTGCCAAACGCCACCCTCGACTCGGGCGAGCCGCGGCTGATCTACTCGTACCGTCACGCCATCAGTGGATTCGCCGCCAAGCTGACGCCGGAAGAAGTGAGGGCCATGGAAGCGATGGAGGGGTTCGTGTACGCGCGGCCGGACACGACGATGCGGATCGAGACCACATACACGCCTCAGTTCCTGGGGATCAGCAAACCGGGAGGGGCATGGGACAGTGGCAACATGGGCGAAGGGGTTATAATTGGGGTGATCGACACCGGGATCGCGGCGGATCACTATTCATTCAGTGACGACGGGATGCCTCCTCCCCCGGCAAAGTTTAAGGGTTCATGCAGACCTTTTAGCAAGGTCACCTGCAACAAAAAGATTATTGGGGCAAGAGGATTTAATTATGGAGCAGACACGGCCGTCGATAACGACGGTCATGGCACACATGTGGCTAGCATTGCGGCGGGGAACTTTTACACTCGTGCCGAGGTCCTTGGCATGGCGGCAGGCACGGCCTCCGGCATGGCACCCAGAGCTCATCTGTCCATCTACAAGGTGTGCTACAGTAGCGGGTGCATGGATAGTGACATACTGTCCGCCATAGACCGAGCAATCAAAGACGAAGTCGACATAATACAGATGTCCATCGGTGGAGACAGTACTCCACGATTTAATGATGACGGGGTTGTGCATGGCTCGCTTTCCGCATTGCGCCGCGGTATCTCCGCCGTCGCCAGCGCCGGCAACAGTGGCCCCGATCATCTTACGCTGTCCCATGATGCGCCGTGGGTCTTGACCGTGGGCGCGAGCTCCACCGACCGAAGAATAAGAGCCACCGTGAAGCTGGGAAATGGGATGGAGCTGGACGGCGAGTCGGCCTACCAACCGACATCATTCGACTCCTCAGTCATGTTGCCAATCGTCTACGGGGTGTTCTGCAATGACTCATCACAATTGAATCAAATTTCTGGCAAGATAGTGTTGTGTGAGCCCGGTGATATTGCAAACATCGAGAAGGGGAAGCTGATCCTCCGGGCTCAAGGCGCCGCCATGATCCTCATGAACCCACCGTCGACAGGTAACACGACCGGGTCCGAGGCTCACGTCCTTCCAGCCTCCAGCTTGAGCTACAACGACAGCATGAAGGTCGTAAGCTATTATAGGACAGCAGGGACATCAGCTACGGCAACGATCGTCTTCAAAGGTACGGTCTTTAACAGCCGGCCGTCTCCGGCAGTGGCATCCTTTTCCTCCAGGGGACCCGGAACCAGGAACGGCGGCATTCTCAAGCCCGACGTCGTCGCACCCGGCGTGAACATCTTAGCCGCATGGCCATTTGAGGTCGGACCGGGAGCTGCAACTCCGTCAAAATCGGCGTTTAATTTCCTGAGCGGCACCTCCATGGCAGCACCTCACGTCAGTGGGATAACGGCGCTGATAAGGAAGCAGCATCCCCGCTGGTCGCCCTCCGCGATCCAGTCGGCGATCATCACCTCCGCCGACGACCGAGACCTCGACGGCAATTACCTGGTGGACGAGCAGTTCGGTAGAACCGCCGACGTCGTCGCGGTGGGTGCAGGGCAGCTGAACGGACCTAGAGCTCTAGATCCGGGTTTAGTCTACGAAATCGACATGGGGATCTACCCCGCCTACCTTTGCAGCCTAGGCTACTCCGACCGGGCAGTGACGATTCTTTGGGGGAAGAACGTCCGCTGCCAAAACCAGCAACACGTTGATGCGTCACAGCTGAACTATCCTTCGATCACCATTGATTACAGGCGAACCTGGCGCGTGATCTCCGTGAAGCGTACTGTGAAGAACGTCGCAGCTGGAGCGGCTGAGCTTTACCGTGCTCGTATCACAATCCCGCCGGGGGTGACGATCGCCCTCTCCACCAATGCCCTTCGCTTCTCTCGGCGTGATGAAGAACAAAGCTACCATGTCACCTTTGACATCGATCCTGCAGCTTCACCAACTTTCCCATATTCTCGAGGTAAACTCGAGTGGGTTTCGGCTCAGCATCTCGTGACCACCCCTATCGCGGTGTACTGGCCATGATCACGTCCATGGAATATATATATATATATATATATATATATATATATACTTGTGTATATACACTACTACTAATACCATGAAAGCTCTACATACTGTGTTCCTACATACTGTGTTCCTTATGCAAGCTCAGCCATCCATTTCCAATGGAGCGTCAGCATCAGCCACTCCTATTCCGGTTCTATGCCTTATTCTTGTTCTTCCATGGCTTCACTCTTTTGGCGGGCGAAGGCCAGCTTCTTCCCAACGTCGATGACCAGGGAGGCAGCACCGATCGCCTCGACAGCTACATCGTTCATGTTCAGCAACACGAAGGCATCGAACGATCCTCTGTAGCCATGAGCTGAAGCAGTGGCACAAGACGTCCTTCCTGCCGAACACCACCCTTGACTCCGGCAAGCCGTGGCTAATCTACATTCTACGCTACCGTGTATGACTGAGATAGATTTATAAGAATATAACACTTTAATTAAAACGGATATGACTGAGATGGACTTATAAAAATCTGAGTGTACTACTCTTAACTTTAGCTTAGACATTTTAGTCAGTAATTTAGGCCAAACGAATTTGACAAATCAATTAGCTCACGAAGCTTAGGTCGTGACAAATGATATTAGAGCCAAAGTTTTACTAGTAAAGGGTGGATGAAGTTAGAGGACATGATGAGACCTTGACGAGGATATCAAGAGTTTGTAACACTCCATTTAATTCTACATAGGTCAATTAGCCTATTATTCTAATATGAGCATACAAAAATTCTTGTGCATTTAATCATTTTTAATATAAAAATATACCTTAGAACTATCCCTCGATGACATAAGGAAGGTGATCACGGAAGGTAACGATCGAGTTGGCGACATATGAGCTTAGCTCCTTCACCATAGGCAAGCATGTCGTCAAGTGCCCTGCAATCTATGCCCCCTTCTCACAATCTCAGCTCCAATTTGTGCTACCTCTCATCACATCACTATAAATCTAAACAATTTATCCTTGCATTATGAAGGACCAGATGATATAATTATCGAGGATGATACAAGCCTAAACATAACTCATATAGGATTCCTTCAACTCTCTTCTCATTCTAAATTATTTTAATATTCTAAAAATCCTTTGTGTTCCTTTGATCTAATACAATTTAATTTATGTATCTCAAGTTTTTTTTTGCAAGACATAGAATATCTATTTGGTTTTTTCTTACCTATTTTGTTGTGAAGGATCTCTTGGGGGCACCTCCACTGAAGGGACCAAATAAGGGTGACGTGCATGAATGGCTAAGGTTGATGAGCAATGTTGCATCCTCTCCTACAACACTAATGTGTATCGAAATCTTTTGTGGTAATTGACATCACTAGACATCCAAAATCTTTAGCTATCTTGTTCATTCTCAGTTGTTGCCTTCTATTTTCCAATAAAATAAATAATTTCTTCACCTGTTATATGCTTTTTATCTATTCAAACACGTCACTCGTTCTCAAAATAATATCTATAAACCAAAAAGAGTCTACAAACTATCAAACATCTATTAGAAGATTTCATTAAACCAATACGTGTCTCTTAAGCCTTGAAACGTCCTATGTGGCGTCAACCGATCACAGATAAGATTAATGCACTTTTTAAGAATGACGTTAGGGATCTTGTTTAACCCTTCTCAGGATATAGTAGGATGTAAATAAAATTTTCTTATCAAATGAAATATAGATAGGAGTTTAGATTAGTACAAGCTTGTCTTATAGTGAAAGGATCTCATCAATGAATTGATTATCATGAACATTCAATCCAGTCGTTAAATCAATAATAGTGCAAGTGATTATTTTCCTAATCATGATTGAAAGATTCATCGACTTGATGTTAATAATATCGTGTTTCATCAAATACTCAATAAAAAGGTATATATATAATAACTATTAAATTATGTAGTTTTATCTAATTAACTAAGATATATTATAGATTTCATTAAATTCTGATTATAATTATCGACTAATAGAAAGGATGTTCAATTATAATATGACTTATTAGAAGATGACCTTGAGGAACTCTTCTAATAACCATTATAGGCCTTTTGCTCTCGTCAATAAAAGGATAGAACCTCCTAGAGACGAAATAATTAATCACTAGATATTACATATCTTTTCTCATCTTCTCTTTATGCCTAATTCATTGCTCATAACGATCTTGTTAAGGATAGAAAGAGAGAAGAATGTGAGTTTAGCTTTTCTTGCAGATCAGTGTCCTTATGACTTTCAAATTGATATCAAAGCCATGTTTATTGTGATCCATCTTTTCCTTTAAAATGATCAAATTTGATCTTCTTATGTATTAAGATTCTTCTATTACTCTTCTTTTATGGATCAAGAATTCTTAATCATATTGAGTCTTTTGTGTGCATCGATCATTTGTGTTAGATGTTATCTTCTCACACTTCATGATTTGTTGCTCCGAACTATCTTTAGTTATTCGACCTGATTAGCTAGTGCTAGTCATGGGTGCCCTACAAGGCAATCACATGAGTGATGGCATGTGTGACACGATATACACTATTTTTGCTTATTATTATTTATTAATTTTTTCACTTTATGTTGCATGTTGTATATATTGTGATATTCATAGATCTACACAATGGAAATCAGATCATGATGAGATCACGATAATGAGATCGATTTGCCTTTAAAAATATACCATAAATAATTCTAGTCATAGGATACTCGAGAGGGACATTGAGATCATATGTTGTATACCTATCCATATGATGGAGGTGGTTAGTCTCAAAGCTAGTCATGTGGGGACATTAGAGATATAGTGCAGGTGCTCATTGGAGAATGAATTCACTAATTTATCTGCTCATGGAATGATTGATGATTAATGATACCTCATTATTAGATAACGATTCCGTTATCTAAGTTATGTATTTAGTTCTTAGACTTGAGACATCAAGGATATCCTGTATGAGTACTTCACTCTTTGATACCGAACTTATAGGTCTAGAAGTTCCAAATCTAGTACAATTGGTCATCGAGAGTGACAGCTAACTTTACAAGGGCAATTGAGTGTCGATAGAGAATCATCCGCTTTCAGTGTCATAAGAGAAATATCATGTATATTCTTACTTAGGCAAATCTCTGACCAGGGTCATTCGGATTGAGAGAGAAAGAGTTCTTCTAGAAAATCCAATTGTAGTGAGACTCGAGTAAATTTCATATGGGCCTGACAACACAATGCCCAATATATGATCTTTGAGATATTAGATAGATGAGGGAGTATAGATACATGATAATTGAGGATAGACAGGTCTAATAGCTTGGATTCCCCTATATCATTTTGGGACTGTAACGTAGTGGCATAGTACATCCGTAGTCGATGAGTCGAGTGAATTATTATGCATATAATAATTCACTGAGCTAAAAGGAGTTTTGACATGTATGACTCACAGCCAGCTCGATATTGAACCTAAAGAGTCACACACATATTGATAAGGACAAAAATGGCGACGTGATACGCCATGACGTCGGCCATAGCACATCGCCCAAGGGAGTGGGCATTAACGCCGATTTGATGAGCGCCAACGTCAAACCGTCCCTGGGCGACCTCATCACCTGACCCCGCACGACCGACCGAGGCAGGGGAAGACGTCGACCGAAGCTTCGCCCATACCCTGCGGCAGTTCGGTCCTCCACGCAACACCAATGGCGATGTCAGACGCCATCAGAGGTACGGCCCTGCCCCGGCAGGCCGGCACATCAGGTAACA
>LVTN01000793.1:33523-49730 GCA_001649415.1 Musa itinerans
AATGGGATGGAGCTGGACGGCGAGTCGGCCTACCAACCGCCATCATTCGACTCCTCAGTCATGTTGCCAATCGTCTACGGGGTGTTCTGCAATGACTCATCACAATTGAATCAAATTTCTGGCAAGATAGTGTTGTGTGAGCCCGGTGATATTGCAAACATCGAGAAGGGGAAGCTGATCCTCCGGGCTCAAGGCGCCGCCATGATCCTCATGAACCCACCGTCGACAGGTAACACGACCGGGTCCGAGGCTCACGTCCTTCCAGCCTCCAGCTTGAGCTACAACGACAGCATGAAGGTCGTAAGCTATTATAAGACAGCAGGGACATCACTTACGGCAACGATCGTCTTCAAAGGTACGGTCTTTAACAGCCGGCCGTCTCCGGCAGTGGCATCCTTTTCCTCCAGGGGACCCGGAACCAGGAACGGCGGCATTCTCAAGCCCGACGTCGTCGCACCCGGCGTGAACATCTTAGCCGCATGGCCATTTGTGGTCGGACCGGGAACGGCAACTCCGTCAAAATCGGCGTTTAATTTCCTGAGCGGCACCTCCATGGCAGCACCTCACGTCAGTGGGATAACGGCGCTGATAAGGAAGCAGCATCCCCACTGGTCGCCCTCCGCGATCCAGTCGGCGATCATCACCTCCGCCGACGACCGAGACCTCGACGGCAATTACCTGATGGACCAGCAGTCTGGTGGAACCGCCGACGTCGTCGCGGTGGGTGCAGGGCAGCTGAACGGAGCTAGAGCTCTAGATCCGGGTTTAGTCTACGAAATCGACATGGGGATCTACCCCGCCTACCTTTGCAGCCTACGCTACACCGACACGGAAGTGAAGACTCTTTGGGGGAAGGCCGTCCACTGCAAAAACCAGCAACACGTCGATGCGTCACAGCTGAACTATCCTTCGATCACCATTGATTACAGGAAAACCAGGGGCGTGATCTCCGTGAAGCGTACTGTGAAGAACGTCGCGGCCGGAGCGGCTGAGCATTACCAAGCTCGTAAAACTATCCCGCCGGGGGTGACAATGGCTCTCTCCACCGATGTCCTTCACTTCTCTCGACCTGATGAAGAACAAAGCTACCATGTCACCTTTGACATCGATCCTGCAGCTTCACCAACTTTCCCATATTCTCGAGGTAAACTCGAGTGGGTTTCGGCTCAGCATCTCGTGACCACCCCTATCGCGGTGTACTGGCGATGATCACGTCCACGGAATATATATATATATATATATATTCGTATGTATGACCGACTTGAAAGCTCTGTCGTCCGAATATACAATAAATAAATAAAAAAGGTCGGTTGATAAAGTGAAAACGAAGCTGGTAACAAAGAAATATATGTTCTAACCATGTCTAATATTGAGTTCACATGCATAACTAAACCATTAACGATAGCTTAATAGCTCTAAACTACTAATATAAATATATTTAATCCTAAATTAATGACAGTGATATAATTTTTTATTATTATTTATTGTATGAGGTGTCAGGTCATAGAGCCGACCTTAATTATTATGACTAATTATATATTATCCTTATAATTAGTTACATCTAGTATTTGGATCTTTATATTTTTAAAAATTATATTGAGATTTTTATATTTTTAAAAATAAAATATTGAGATTCCTATACATAATTAAAAAGATAATTTTATAGGATTAAAAACCAAGAAAGAGAGAGGAGTTTTGTTAAAGCAACGAGATTAAATATTTCACTTTTGTAAATATAATAATATTAAAAAATAACTAATTATAGGGAGTAATATATAATTATAATATTAGTATCCAGAAATGATTGAGTTTGATAATCTTACAAAAATTAGTATTTTCTCTAGAGAATAAAGAATTTAAATGGTTTGAAAAATTGAATTATATGGGATCTTTTGTATAAATGAGACTTTTTTTTATAGAGAGTAAATAAAAATTAATTTATGAGAGCAGTTATAAAGAAATCATCAGATCTAAATAGTTAATCAAACCATTTAGACATTACAATTAATACTATTGGGTTGATGAGACGGTCGACATAATTTATTTGTTAGAAATATTTTTAGATAAATTATAAATCATAAACCATGATTAAAAAGAATACCAGCAATAATAATTTATAATTGTTGAAATCATGCATATTTTTACATCATCTCTCGTTCCTTTATTGAATTGAATACAAGGCATTACATTAGCCCTCAATGCAATATGAAAATGGATGTGTTCTTAGTACACAACATTATGCCAGCATGCTCAGGAAAACTTATCAATGATAGAATTCCATCTCTCAGTGGATTTATTTATGTAGTTGCTAAATAGAATAAAATTTGATATCGGCCAATACATTGGTATCGTATAAGCATGAGACTGATATTTATATCTTGATCAATTTATGGTAATGGATTTGAACTGTGTTAAATCATAACTATAGCCAAACCACTGCCACACTTCATAAGCATTCCACTCAGTTACCCCTAATTGGGTTATCACCTAAGAAGAAAAAGATAAAGATGTGAAATAGCTATGCGTGGGATGACAAGTAGAGAGAGAGAGAGAGAGAGGCAGATGTCCCTCGGTGGGCAAAGCACTCGACGATTCAATGATGACGCGGTTGTGCATGGCTCGCTTTCCGCATTGCGCCGCGGTATCTCCGCCGTCGCCAGCGCCGGCAACTATGGCCCCAATCATCTTACGCTTTCCCATGATGCGCCGTGGGTCTTGACCGTGGGCGCGAGCTCCACCGACCGAAGAATAAGAGCCACCGTGAAGCTGGGCAATGGGATGGAGCTGGACGGCGAGTCGGCCTACCAACCGCCATCATTCGACTCCTCAGTCATGTTGCCAATCGTCGACGGTTTGTTCTGCAATGACTCATCACAATTGAATCATATCTCTGGCAAGATAGTGTTGTGTAAGTTCGGTAATATTACAAGCATCGAGATGGGAAAGGTGATCCTCCGGGCTCAAGGCGCCGCCATGATCCTCATGAACCCAATGCCGAGTGGTTACACGACCAGTTCCGAGGCTCACGTCCTTCCAGCCTCCAGCGTGAGCTACGACGACAGAAAGAAGATCATAAAGTATTATAATACAGCAGGGGCATCAGCTACCGCAACGATCGTCTTCAAAGGTACAGTCTTTAACAACCGGCCGTCTCCGGCAGTGGCATCCTTTTCCTCCAGGGGACCCGGAACCAGGAACGGCGGCATTCTCAAGCCCGACGTCGTCGCACCCGGCGTGAACATCTTAGCCGCATGGCCATTTGAGGTCGGACCGGGAGCTGCAACTCCGTCAAAATCGGCGTTTAATTTCCTGAGCGGCACCTCCATGGCAGCACCTCACGTCAGTGGGATAACGGCGCTGATAAGGAAGCAGCATCCCCACTGGTCGCCCTCCGCGATCCAGTCGGCGATCATCACCTCCGCCGACGACCGAGACCTCGACGGCAATTACCTGGTTTCCTGAGCGGCACCTCCATGGCAGCACCTCACGTCAGTGGGATAACGGCGCTGATAAGGAAGCAGCATCCCCACTGGTCGCCCTCCGCGATCCAGTCGGCGATCATCACCTCCGCCGACGACCGAGACCTCGACGGCAATTACCTGATGGACCAGCAGTCTGGTGGAACCGCCGACGTCGTCGCGGTGGGTGCAGGGCAGCTGAACGGACCTAGAGCTCTAGATCCGGGTTTAGTCTACGAAATCGACATGGGGATCTACCCCGCCTACCTTTGCAGCCTACGCTACACCGACACGGAAGTGAAGACTCTTTGGGGGAAGGCCGTCCACTGCAAAAACCAGCAACACGTCGATGCGTCACAGCTGAACTATCCTTCGATCACCATTGATTACAGGAAAACCAGGGGCGTGATCTCCGTGAAGCGTACTATGAAGAACGTGGCGGCCGGAGCGGCTGAGCATTACCAAGCTCGTAAAACTATCCCGCCGGGGGTGACAATGGCTCTCTCCACCGATGTCCTTCACTTCTCTCGACCTGATGAAGAACAAAGCTACCATGTCACCTTTGACATCGATCCTGCAGCTTCACCAACTTTCCCATATTCTCGAGGTAAACTCGAGTGGGTTTCGGCTCAGCATCTCGTGACCACCCCTATCGCGGTGTACTGGCGATGATCACGTCCACGGAATATATATATATATATATATATTCCGTGGACGTGATCATCGCCAGTACACCGCGATAGGGGTGGTCACGAGATGCTGAGCCGAAACCCACTCGAGTTTACCTCGAGAATATGGGAAAGTTGGTGAAGCTGCAGGATCGATGTCAAAGGTGACATGGTAGCTTTGTTCTTCATCAGGTCGAGAGAAGTGAAGGACATCGGTGGAGAGAGCCATTGTCACCCCCGGCGGGATAGTTTTACGAGCTTGGTAATGCTCAGCCGCTCCGGCCGCGACGTTCTTCACAGTACGCTTCACGGAGATCACGCCCCTGGTTTTCCTGTAATCAATGGTGATCGAAGGATAGTTCAGCTGTGACGCATCGACGTGTTGCTGGTTTTTGCAGTGGACGGCCTTCCCCCAAAGAGTCTTCACTTCCGTGTCGGTGTAGCGTAGGCTGCAAAGGTAGGCGGGGTAGATCCCCATGTCGATTTCGTAGACTAAACCCGGATCTAGAGCTCTAGGTCCGTTCAGCTGCCCTGCACCCACCGCGACGACGTCGGCGGTTCCACCAGACTGCTGGTCCATCAGGTAATTGCCGTCGAGGTCTCGGTCGTCGGCGGAGGTGATGATCGCCGACTGGATCGCGGAGGGCGACCAGTGGGGATGCTGCTTCCTTATCAGCGCCGTTATCCCACTGACGTGAGGTGCTGCCATGGAGGTGCCGCTCAGGAAATTAAACGCCGATTTTGACGGAGTTGCCGTTCCCGGTCCGACCACAAATGGCCATGCGGCTAAGATGTTCACGCCGGGTGCGACGACGTCGGGCTTGAGAATGCCGCCGTTCCTGGTTCCGGGTCCCCTGGAGGAAAAGGATGCCACTGCCGGAGACGGCCGGCTGTTAAAGACCGTACCTTTGAAGACGATCGTTGCCGTAAGTGATGTCCCTGCTGTCTTATAATAGCTTACGACCTTCATGCTGTCGTTGTAGCTCAAGCTGGAGGCTGGAAGGACGTGAGCCTCGGACCCGGTCGTGTTACCTGTCGACGGTGGGTTCATGAGGATCATGGCGGCGCCTTGAGCCCGGAGGATCAGCTTCCCCTTCTCGATGTTTGCAATATCACCGGGCTCACACAACACTATCTTGCCAGAAATTTGATTCAATTGTGATGAGTCATTGCAGAACACCCCGTAGACGATTGGCAACATGACTGAGGAGTCGAATGATGGCGGTTGGTAGGCCGACTCGCCGTCCAGCTCCATCCCATTAGAGAGAGGAGTTTTGTTAAAGCAACGAAATTAAATATTTCACTTTTGTAAATATAAGAATACTAAAAAATAACTAATTATAGGGAGTAATATATAATTATAATATTAGTATCCAGAAATGATTGAGTTTGATAATCTTACAAAAATTAGTATTTTCTCTAGAGAATAAAGAATTTAAATGGTTTGAAAAATTGAATTATATGGGATCTTTTGTATAAATGAGACTTTTTTTTATAGAGAGTAAATAAAAATTAATTTATGAGAGCAGTTATAAAGAAATCATCAGATCTAAATAGTTAATCAAACCATTTAGACATTACAATTAATACTATTGGGTTGATGAGACGGTCGATATAATTTATTTGTTAGAAATATTTTTAGATAAATTATAAATCATAAACCATGATTAAAAAGAATACCAGCAATAATAATTTATAATTGTTGAAATCATGCATATTTTTACATCATCTCTCGTTCCTTTATTGAATTGAATACAAGGCATTACATTAGCCCTCAATGCAATATGAAAATGGATGTGTTCTTAGTACACAACATTATGCCAGCATGCTCAGGAAAACTTATCAATGATAGAATTCCATCTCTCAGTGGATTTATTTATGTAGTTGCTAAATAGAATAAAATTTGATATCGGCCAATACATTGGTATCGTATAAGCATGAGACTGATATTTATATCTTGATCAATTTATGGTAATGGATTTGAACTGTGTTAAATCATAACTATAGCCAAACCACTGCCACACTTCATAAGCATTCCACTCAGTTACCCCTAATTGGGTTATCACCTAAGAAGAAAAAGATAAAGATGTGAAATAGCTATGCGTGGGATGACAAGTAGAGAGAGAGAGAGAGAGAGAGAGAGAGAGGGAGAGAGATGCTCCCTTCACATGTTAATTTTTCTAATGTTCAGAAGTCATGACATTCTTTGTGACAAGAAGCTTAACATTCAAATCAGTCAACTCTAAAACACAACAGGTCAGAATCAAATGAGTCAACTTAGCCATAAAAAAACTCTTGAGATCTTCAACACAAGTGGAGACGATCATCTTATTTCTCAGCTGCAGAGGATTGCAGATCAGACATAGAGTTAGGGCTGAGTACATACAACAGTAGTTGGGGAGTCTCAGTGTTTGAACTCTGATGGGAGCTTTGTCAAGGCTTCTGAAGTGGATTAAAACGGAGCATTTGTTATAAATGACGATTACTGAATGGACATTTCTTGTTTTGTCTAATGGTGAAATAGTATAATAATAGAACAGTTAACATCGAAGTCGTTGTAGTATAGTGGTGAGTATTCCCGCCTGTCACGCGGGTGACCCGGGTTCGATCCCCGGCAACGGCGTTTAATTTTTTGGTTTGTCATGTTAATTCGCATTTTTTATTCGCGAGGTTAATAAATTCTTAATATATATATATATATATATAGACAACAAAATCATCAATTTTTATGAGAAAATTAATTTCAATGATAATAATAAAAAAAATTATGAGAAAAATAATTTCATAAAGAAGAAACAAACAATTTTATTATTTTATGAGAAAAATAATGGAAGCAGTGGAATACCGATCCTTAATTGGACCTTCTTGACTCAAACAATTTCATAAAGAAGAAACAAACAATTTCATGCAGCTTTTTCACATGATATATCCCCCCAGCTTTTTCACATGAAATGAGTGTATCGTGGCCGATGTGTCAACATGGCTTAGTCCACAGGTCGATGTCAGGAGTTCACGATTGGTTGGGCGAGGTGCCGAGGTTGATTACGCCCGCAAGATGGGGTGTCGACGTCGTTTGAGGGGAATCGCCTCTCTGTCGGGATGTCGACTCCGTCTTCGGGGAGGGCGTCTCTCGGTTGGAGCAGTCGTACTTCCGGGGCCGATCGCGCTCTTGAACAGAAGGCCCTCGTCGGGGGGTTCCCGACTTTGGCCTATCGACGGTTAAGTTAGTGATTGGTTTTCTTTTTCTTTTTTCCCTCCTCCCCTACCAGATATTGGTCATGAGCTTTTATACTACTGTATAAGGATTGACCATACATGGATTTGGTACAACGATCGATCCTCGAGTGACGAGGTGATACCTTCGTGCGACCATCGCCCGGAATGCATGGAACGACGCCATGCAACGTCGTCCCGAGCTTTCCGGGATGGGATGTACCGAAGGATGCCTTGGTACGGATCCTGACTTGTCACGTGGAAATACTCCTCGTGCTGACTTGATGGAGGCGTGATGCGGTGTCGGTGATGCGGTGTCGGTTGCGACGTGGCTAGGACCCAAAATATGCCTCATCACTTTCTACACACTAATAACAATTTAGCCAATGGAAATCTCCACTACTTTGATAATTTGAATTCTTGGGTGAAAAAAAACAAAAAAGTGATGACATTGCCATGATCCTTACAATTATCCATTTCATCTCCCACAAAATAATTTTGCAACAATCTACATGTGAACATGTAGCATACAGATCACCTAAGAGTTGGTGGTAATCCATCCTCTCAGACAGAAGCTCCATCTTACAAATTTGGTGAAGTCATCCTTCAGTGTTTTGACCTGGTGACACTTTTACCGCTTCAAATAGATTGATAACTGGTCCTTTTGACTTCAAGAAGAAAGAGAAAAGAATTTAGGGTAGGAAAGTTCTTTGAATATGTTGTTTGTCATCTTCATGGCTGGAAAAAACTTCCAACATGGAAACAAGGTCAGCACTGTAATGGATCTTAAAATTGCAAGGACAAAGCAGGAGACTTGGATTAAGAACTCCACAGAAACAATCCATGGGTTCACAGCTAAAAGCTTGGTATATGAAAACTTCATGAAAACATCCAGCAAAAATGAAGTAACCTACTTAACTGTGGCTTAAAAATAATGCAGTATTCACTACAAAGCAGAAGCAAAGAAAAAGAGGAAAAATAAGCTTTTATTACATAGTTTTAATGAACTTTCCCACATAAAGGGTCCTCATGATCCAAATGAATCAAGTTTCTAAATCATGCTTGGCCCATATGGTAATATCAAAACATTCACAGCGCAGAAGCTATTCTTTCATACTATCTACTAGACCTTAATGATGACCTCAAAGATTTGAGTGAAGGAAATTGTAAATTGTAGTAATCTCATAATTCACATCTGACGTGAAATGAGATGTGAATAGTATAAGGTTATGTAATTACCCAACCAAGGAGCATATGAAAATTTTTGAGGGGTAAGCACACATGATTTTTGACCGGAGTCTGTGATGTCTATATTCATAAACTTCTCTACAAAATAAAAAAAATAACATCTTTATTTATTTCTTTCTTAAAATTTCATCGAACAATGAAAATCCTAATTTTTCCTAGATGGAATTGTTCTTATATTTTACAAATAGTAACTTACGGAGCATGCCTCCACCATGGGCTCATATTCACCTTACAAGGTCACTAATGATGTTGGGCCATTAAATGAAGGATGTGTAGATATGAGAAGATGATCTTTTCTACATATAAGTAGGACAACAACAACAACGACAAAGCAGTCATAAGTCCAAACTATTTGGGGTCAGTTATATGGATCTTTTGCAACAATTAATATATGTAAAAAGCCTTAAGATCCGTGTTCATGAGATCTAACAGAGTTTTACACTGGTTGTCAATGATCTAACGTAACCCTCCATCTTTTTCATTCGGGCTTGGGACTGACATTGGCGGTGTTTCCTAATATATACATATACATATAGAAAGGTTTAGCCTTATGATATCTAAGAGAAGCAAAATACTAGTTAAGGATGTTATAGTTTGCCATGGTCATCATGAGGTATATGAACATTTTGTTCTTTTTTTTCTCCTTTGAAGGCTATGCTATGCACAGTTTGATAACAAGGAAACTTCCGAATAAGTCTCTGAAAAGATCTGTGTTTTGTGTGGTGTACATTGTAAAACAGCTTATGAGAAGCTACATAGCAGTCTGTTAGTTTAGACAATCTGTACGACAAGAAGATTATGAGAAGTTTAGGTTCATCCTTGTAGCACGAAAACCAGATACCTTATGCATTGTTCTTTACGAACTGAATGAATGACTAGAAATAAAAGCATCCTGAATAAGAGACAAAATTTGTGGTCAATATCATGTTGCTTCATGTTTATTGCATAAGGACTGCTCTACAGGAAGTGCAGTGGATATTCCAGATAACTAACACATAAAAAGCAGATCAGATGAAATTAACCCAAATTGCATAGTTGTGCTTGTAAAAGTAAACACTAATATGGGGATTCTCATGTAATGCAATATCAAAAAGAAAAAAAAAATCACGTCAATAAAACTTCTGTGACAAAAAATTTGCTTCTGGGATAAGAAGAATAATCTCTTACATTGAGATCATACTGCAGAATCCTTACCAGATAGACCCTTGCCTTGTTTTTCAACTTCAGAATCAGAATTACCTGCCATGACATTTACCTGCTTAAAAGCCATAGAGCCATGCTGTTGTGATGGGTTTCCTATTCCAGTAACTGATTGTTGATAAAGAATTCCTCCCACAAGTGTCAAAAGCAAGCAAATCAAACCAAACTGGCTTGCATGCTTATCCCAGATCAACACATTGATCGCAACCGTGAGAAACTTGTTGACAACACCGGTAACTGTAAATGCAGTAGCAGAGATTGCTTTCCTTGACGCAAACCCAAAGAAACTGATGAGCAATCCAAAAACACAAGACAAAACCACTGCAACAAAGGCAATGAAATCAAACCAGTTCCCAGAATTGGATCCATAAGCTGCAAAGACATCTGCATACTCCCCAGTGACAAACCAAAATACGGGCGCCATCATTAACGACAGAAGATTATTGTAGAACACAAAACCCCATGTGTTCAGACCCAAATTCGTTACCATGTGCTTTATGTAAACCATCTCCGTTGTAATGGTTATTAAATAAGCGATGGCCCATGAGTATGCAGTGAGGGTGAACGCCGAATCAGTCATCACATAGCCAATTGCACCCCCCAGAATAATCACAAGAGATAAAAATGTGAGCTTCGAAGGGCACGGCTGCTTTCTGAAGGCGGTATCAGCTATGGCAACCAGAAGGGGAGTCAGGGATCGGAATACTATGAAAGTGTAGACAACAAAATCATCAATTTTTATGAGAAAATTAATTTCAATGATAATAATAAAAAAGAAAATGATGGATACGTAGTTAAATAGTCGAATACTGATCCTTAATTGGACCTTCTTGACTCAAACAGTTTCATAAAGAAGAAACAAACAGATGGAACATCATGCTGCTTTTTCACATGATATCCCCCCGGCTGTGATACTTTCTACACACTAATAACAATTTAGCTAATGGAAATCTCCACTAGTTTGATAATTTGAATTCTTGGGTGAAAAAAAACAAAAAACTGATGACATTGCTTGCCATGATCCTTACAATTATCCATTTCATCTCCCACAAAATAATTTTGCAACAATCCACATGTGAACATGTAGCATACAGATCACCTAAGAGTTGGTGGTAATCCATCCTCTCAGACAGAAGCTCCATCTTACAAACTTGGTGAAGTCATCCTTCAGTGTTTTGACTTGGTGACACTTTTACCGCTTCAAATAGATTGATAATTGAAGGTTAGGTACTAGAGACTCCAATATGCTTGAAGGATGAGATACTCGGGAATCGACCAACCTTCAAGAAGAGGACTAAGGACTAACTTGCCTTGAAGAAAAGAGTCGATGCTAAGAAAAAGAAGAAGCTCCTAAGGGAGACCTTAGATGCTCAAATGAGAGAATGAGCCTTACCCCTATGGCTAAGGGGGATTTATGGGGAGGGGATCTATCTCTCTCCTCTTATATTGAAGACAAATGTTCCTTTGGTCGAGTCTGAAGAGATGATAATTGATGAAGGACCGTATCAAAAAGTGCAAAAGTGATCGACGTGTAAAGATTACCTCGAAAGAAACATATCATGGTAGGAGGCATAAGGCAAAATGTGCACAAAGCACAAAAGATGACAAATCATGTAAAAAAACCCACCATAGTGAGAGGCATGAGGTAAATGTGCTCGAGATGCATGAGTTGGCAAAACCCGACCTATGTAGAAAAAAATCTACTACAACAGGAGACACAAAGCAAAATATGCTCGAGCCATATGAGTTGAAAATTTTCATTCCACCTAAAGATAGCACTCAAAAGTATAGTTCAAATTATGTTGGAAGAGCCCAACCCACCTAAAGCGATACTTGCCCGAGACATAAAGGTCAGGAAAACCCAACTCCCTTAAAGTTAGCCAGAAGTGGAGCGGTCGAGCGTTGACCCCCGTTCCACTTAAGGTGGATGCGCTAGGTGCTGATCCCTTTTGTGCCCAAGGCAGGTGGATCGGGCGTCGACCTCCTCCGTCGACCATGACAGAGGGGTCAAGCCGAACCTCTTTTTGCTCGAGACGAATGAGTTAGGGTTGATCCGGATGTCAACAACATCTTCCCATAATAACTTTATAAAAAACTAAGTTGGTAAAAAGATAAAAAATAAAAAATAATCATATAATAACTTAACATCAAATGTACTAAAAATAATAATCATATAGGCTCTTTTAATTAATTGATACATTCAACATATTATTTTTATTTGAGAAATAAATAAAAAAAAATAGAACATGCATCACTTTGGCGAAATAATTTCCTTTCTCGAATACTCGACACTAAAGATTAATGCATATATTATTTTGTCTTTTCATGTGGAATTTGGTACGTGATTGAGAACTATAATTACAGGTCGTACATAGGTGTCGAGTAACTGATATGAATTCTCCTCGTGTTCTTATTCATCAATGCATTATTACTTGAGTATTATTATTTAGCTTTCATGTCAGAAGACAACGAAATAGTCCTTGTTATACCTTAAGCGATGTGTTCTCTCTATATATTGCGTTCTTGAATGCAACCTCCGTCACCACACCAACGCAGGCTTGCTTGCGACCTTACGACCCATATCCTCCATGGATGACTACGATACAGGTCGGTTCCAGTTCTGCGTTCTCTTGTTGTTCTTGTGTGGTCTCGCTGGTGCAGTGAAGGGTGAAGACCAGCTTCTCCTTCCCATCGTTGATGACCGAGGGGGCAACAATAATGGCCTCCAGACCTTCATCGTCAAGACACAGTCTCAGAGACAGTGCCATGACGATTTCACCTGTTTGGTCAGTGTTTGAGCCTTTTCACTTGGCCCAACATAACCTAATCTTAGGCTCAATTGACCCCTAATTGGGTTGGCCCAATTCCAACCCAATTATGTGTTAACTACGAATTCTAAGGCATACACTAAGCTAAATAAGTCTGATAAGTCAAGGTTTTTTCCGACGAACTTCCGACGATCTCTTAACAATGTTCCAACGGACTCCCGACAAGCTTCTGGACTTCACGACGATCTTCTTGGCGAGTTCCGATGAGCTTCTTTGGCAAGCTCCTGGACTTCTCGGTCAATTCCGACAGAACTTCCGACGAACGTTCGAACTCCTGACGAACTCTCGAACTCCCAACGAAATCTCGTTCTTGACTCCGGGACTTCATTTTGCTTTATGCCCTACTATCGTAGTTAATTCTACACACATAAAACCTACTTCGATCTAGACAATTATTACAAAGTTTGAATCAAAGTTGTCCGGCATGTCATTGGTTTATCGACGCTTCGTCCGATTCTTCGGCGCATCGTCCTCTCTTGCGGCCTATTGCCCAATCGGCCAGTTGACCTCCGTAACTCCGATTTTCTTGGCGCAATTTCCACTCTTCTTGGCCTGATGCCCGAATCTATGGCCCGAAGCCTTCTGTCGATACGTCGACCAATCCTACGGCTCGACGTCCAATCTTCTGATATGTTTTTCACCAGCCCAACATGATTCTTCCTACTTCAATTGTCTCTCCTTGATCGAAACTTCCTACACCACTCAAAACACATATCAAATCATAAATACTATCAATTGGTTTCATCATCAAAATCCGAGATTCAACAGAGGAGTTAGGCACCGAAGGGTTAGGGCTAAGCTGAATGTCATCAATATTTTTTTAATAATTATATAAAAAATTAAGTTATAAAAAGATAAGACATAAAAATTAATCATATAATAACCGATCACCAAATATACTAAACATAATAACCATTTGGGCCTCTTTTAAATAAGTGATGATAAAAAAATACATAATTGATAAATTCACCCTATTCTTTTTATTTGAGAAATAAATTTAAAAATAGAACATGCATCACTTAGGCGAATAATTTCCTTTCTTGGATACTCGCACACTCATAAGATTGATGCATATATTATTTTGTATTTTCTTGTGGAATTCGGTACATGATTGAGAACTACAGGTCGTCAATACATGTCGAGTAGCTGATATGAACTCTCCTCGTGTTCTCATTCATCGATGCATTATTACTTGAGTATTATTATTTAGCTTTCATGTCAGAAGGCGACGAAGCAGTCCGCATTATACCTTCGGCAGTGTGTTCTCTATATATTGCGTTCTTGAATGCAACCTCCGTCACCACTCCACCGCAGGCTTGCTTGCGACCTTACGACCCATATCCTCCATGGATGACTACGATACAGGTCGGTTCCAGTTCTGCGTTCTCTTGTTGTTCTTGTGTGGTCTCGCTGGTGCAGTGAAGGGTGAAGACCAGCTTCTCCTTCCCATCGTTGATGACCGAGGGGGCAACAATAATGGCCTCCAGACCTTCATCGTCAATGTTGAAGAGCCCGAAGCCGTGGAGCTGCTCAGCAGCCGGGAGCTGAAGCGGTGGCACGAGTCCTTCCTGCCAAACGCCACCCTCGACTCGGGCGAGCCGCGGCTGATCTACTCGTACCGTCACGCCATCAGTGGATTCGCCGCCAAGCTGACGCCGGAAGAAGTGAGGGCCATGGAAGCGATGGAGGGGTTCGTGTACGCGCGGCCGGACACGACGATGCGGATCGAGACCACATACACGCCTCGGTTCCTGGGGATCAGCAAACCGGGAGGGGCATGGGACAGTGGCAACATGGGCGAAGGGGTTATAATTGGGGTGATCGACACCGGGATCACCGCGGATCACCATTCATTCAGTGACAGCGGGATGCCTCCTCCCCCGGCAAAGTTTAAGGGTTCATGCACACCTAAAAGCAAGGTCACCTGCTTGTGTAAGTTCGGTAATATTACAAGCATCGAGATGGGAAAGGTGATCCTCCGGGCTCAAGGCGCCGCCATGATCCTCATGAACCCAATGCCGAGTGGTTACACGACCAGTTCCGAGGCTCACGTCCTTCCAGCCTCCAGCGTGAGCTACGACGACAGAAAGAAGATCATAAAGTATTATAATACAGCAGGGGCATCAGCTACCGCAACGATCGTCTTCAAAGGTACAGTCTTTAACAACCGGCCGTCTCCGGCAGTGGCATCCTTTTCCTCCAGGGGACCCGGAACCAGGAACGGCGGCATTCTCAAGCCCGACGTCGTCGCACCCGGCGTGAACATCTTAGCCGCATGGCCATTTGAGGTCGGACCGGGAGCTGCAACTCCGTCAAAATCGGCGTTTAATTTCCTGAGCGGCACCTCCATGGCAGCACCTCACGTCAGTGGGATAACGGCGCTGATAAGGAAGCAGCATCCCCACTGGTCGCCCTCCGCGATCCAGTCGGCGATCATCACCTCCGCCGACGACCGAGACCTCGACGGCAATTACCTGGTGGACGAGCAGTTCGGTAGAACCGCCGACGTCGTCGCGGTGGGTGCAGGGCAGCTGAACGGAGCTAGAGCTCTAGATCCGGGTTTAGTCTACGAAATCGACATGGGAATCTACCCCGCCTACCTTTGCAGCCTACGCTACAACGACACGGAAGTGAAGACTCTTTGGGGGAAGGCCGTCCACTGCAAAAACCAGCAACACGTCGATGCGTCACAGCTGAACTATCCTTCGATCACCATTGATTACAGGAAAACCAGGGGCGTGATCTCCGTGAAGCGTACTGTGAAGAACGTCGCAGCTGGAGCGGCTGAGCTTTACCGTGCTCGTATCACAATCCCGCCGGGGGTGACGATCGCCCTCTCCACCAATGCCCTTCGCTTCTCTCGGCGTGATGAAGAACAAAGCTACCATGTCACCTTTGACATCGATCCTGCAGCTTCACCAACTTTCCCATATTCTCGAGGTAAACTCGAGTGGGTTTCGGCTCAGCATCTCGTGACCACCCCTATCGCGGTGTACTGGCGATGATCACGTCCACGGAATATATATATATATATATATATTCGTATGTATGACCGACTTGAAAGCTCTGTCGTCCGAATATACAATAAATAAATAAAAAAGGTCGGTTGATAAAGTGAAAACGAAGCTGGTAACAAAGAAATATATGTTCTAACCATGTCTAATATTGAGTTCACATGCATAACTAAACCATTAACGATAGCTTAATAGCTCTAAACTACTAATATAAATATATTTAATCCTAAATTAATGACAGTGATATAATTTTTTATTATTATTTATTGTATGAGGTGTCAGGTCATAGAGCCGACTTTAATTATCATGACTAATTATATATTATCCTTATAATTAGTTACATCTAGTATTTCGATCTTTATATTTTTAAAAATTATATTGAGATTTTATATTTTTAAAAATAAAATATTGAGATCCCTATACATAATTAAAAAGATAATTTTATAGGATTAAAAATCAAGAAAGAGAGAGGAGTTTTGTTAAAGCAACGAGATTAAATATTTCACTTTTGTAAATATAATAATATTAAAAAATAACTAATTATAGGGAGTAATATATAATTATAATATTAGTATCCA
>LVTN01000793.1:57883-110160 GCA_001649415.1 Musa itinerans
TTCACTTTTTTTTTTCGCGAGATTAATATATTCTTTATATATATATATATATATATATATATATATATATATATAGACAACAAAATCATCAATTTTTATGAGAAAATTAATTTCAATGATAATAATAAAAAAAATTATGAGAAAAATAATTTCATAAAGAAGAAACAAACAATTTTATTATTTTATGAGAAAAATAATGGAAGCAGTGGAATACCGATCCTTAATTGGACCTTCTTGACTCAAACAATTTCATAAAGAAGAAACAAACAATTTTATTATTTTATGAGAAAAATAATGGAAGCAGTGGAATACCGATCCTTAATTGGACCTTCTTGACTCAAACAATTTCATAAAGAAGAAACAAACAATTTTATTATTTTATGAGAAAAATAATGGAAGCAGTGGAATACCGATCCTTAATTGGACCTTCTTGACTCAAACAATTTCATAAAGAAGAAACAAACAATTTCATGCAGCTTTTTCACATGATATATCCCCCCAGCTTTTTCACATGAAATGAGTGTATCGTGGCCGATGTGTCAACATGGCTTAGTCCACAGGTCGATGTCAGGAGTTCACGATTGGTTGGGCGAGGTGCCGAGGTTGATTACGCCCGCAAGATGGGGTGTCGACGCCGTTTGAGGGGAATCGCCTCTCTATCGGGATGTCGACTCCGTCTTCGGGGAGGGCGTCTCTCGGTTGGAGCAGTCGTACTTCCGGGGCCGATCGCGCTCTTGAACAGAAGGCCCTCGTCGGGGGGTTCCCGACTTTGGCCTATCGACGGTTAAGTTAGTGATTGGTTTTCTTTTTCTTTTTTCCCTCCTCCCCTACCAGATATTGGTCATGAGCTTTTATACTACTGTATAAGGATTGACCATACATGGATTTGGTACAATGATCGATCCTCGAGTGACGAGGTGATACCTTCGTGCGACCATCGCCCGGAATGCATGGAACGACGCCATGCAACGTCGTCCCGAGCTTTCCGGGATGGGATGTACCGAAGGATGCCTTGGTACGGATCCTGACTTGTCACGTGGAAATACTCCTCGTGCTGACTTGATGGAGGCGTGATGCGGTGTCGGTGATGCGGTGTCGGTTGCGACGTGGCTAGGACCCAAAATATGCCTCATCACTTTCTACACACTAATAACAATTTAGCCAATGGAAATCTCCACTACTTTGATAATTTGAATTCTTGGGTGAAAAAAAACAAAAAAGTGATGACATTGCCATGATCCTTACAATTATCCATTTCATCTCCCACAAAATAATTTTGCAACAATCTACATGTGAACATGTAGCATACAGATCACCTAAGAGTTGGTGGTAATCCATCCTCTCAGACAGAAGCTCCATCTTACAAATTTGGTGAAGTCATCCTTCAGTGTTTTGACCTGGTGACACTTTTACCGCTTCAAATAGATTGATAACTGGTCCTTTTGACTTCAAGAAGAAAGAGAAAAGAATTTAGGGTAGGAAAGTTCTTTGAATATGTTGTTTGTCATCTTCATGGCTGGAAAAAACTTCCAACATGGAAACAAGGTCAGCACTGTAATGGATCTTAAAATTGCAAGGACAAAGCAGGAGACTTGGATTAAGAACTCCACAGAAACAATCCATGGGTTCACAGCTAAAAGCTTGGTATATGAAAACTTCATGAAAACATCCAGCAAAAATGAAGTAACCTACTTAACTGTGGCTTAAAAATAATGCAGTATTCACTACAAAGCAGAAGCAAAGAAAAAGAGGAAAAATAAGCTTTTATTACATAGTTTTAATGAACTTTCCCACATAAAGGGTCCTCATGATCCAAATGAATCAAGTTTCTAAATCATGCTTGGCCCATATGGTAATATCAAAACATTCACAGCGCAGAAGCTATTCTTTCATACTATCTACTAGACCTTAATGATGACCTCAAAGATTTGAGTGAAGGAAATTGTAAATTGTAGTAATCTCATAATTCACATCTGACGTGAAATGAGATGTGAATAGTATAAGGTTATGTAATTACCCAACCAAGGAGCATATGAAAATTTTTGAGGGGTAAGCACACATGATTTTTGACCGGAGTCTGTGATGTCTATATTCATAAACTTCTCTACAAAATAAAAAAAATAACATCTTTATTTATTTCTTTCTTAAAATTTCATCGAACAATGAAAATCCTAATTTTTCCTAGATGGAATTGTTCTTATATTTTACAAATAGTAACTTACGGAGCATGCCTCCACCATGGGCTCATATTCACCTTACAAGGTCACTAATGATGTTGGGCCATTAAATGAAGGATGTGTAGATATGAGAAGATGATCTTTTCTACATATAAGTAGGACAACAACAACAACGACAAAGCAGTCATAAGTCCAAACTATTTGGGGTCAGTTATATGGATCTTTTGCAACAATTAATATATGTAAAAAGCCTTAAGATCCGTGTTCATGAGATCTAACAGAGTTTTACACTGGTTGTCAATGATCTAACGTAACCCTCCATCTTTTTCATTCGGGCTTGGGACTGACATTGGCGGTGTTTCCTAATATATACATATACATATAGAAAGGTTTAGCCTTATGATATCTAAGAGAAGCAAAATACTAGTTAAGGATGTTATAGTTTGCCATGGTCATCATGAGGTATATGAACATTTTGTTCTTTTTTTTCTCCTTTGAAGGCTATGCTATGCACAGTTTGATAACAAGGAAACTTCCGAATAAGTCTCTGAAAAGATCTGTGTTTTGTGTGGTGTACATTGTAAAACAGCTTATGAGAAGCTACATAGCAGTCTGTTAGTTTAGACAATCTGTACGACAAGAAGATTATGAGAAGTTTAGGTTCATCCTTGTAGCACGAAAACCAGATACCTTATGCATTGTTCTTTACGAACTGAATGAATGACTAGAAATAAAAGCATCCTGAATAAGAGACAAAATTTGTGGTCAATATCATGTTGCTTCATGTTTATTGCATAAGGACTGCTCTACAGGAAGTGCAGTGGATATTCCAGATAACTAACACATAAAAAGCAGATCAGATGAAATTAACCCAAATTGCATAGTTGTGCTTGTAAAAGTAAACACTAATATGGGGATTCTCATGTAATGCAATATCAAAAAGAAAAAAAAAATCACGTCAATAAAACTTCTGTGACAAAAAATTTGCTTCTGGGATAAGAAGAATAATCTCTTACATTGAGATCATACTGCAGAATCCTTACCAGATAGACCCTTGCCTTGTTTTTCAACTTCAGAATCAGAATTACCTGCCATGACATTTACCTGCTTAAAAGCCATAGAGCCATGCTGTTGTGATGGGTTTCCTATTCCAGTAACTGATTGTTGATAAAGAATTCCTCCCACAAGTGTCAAAAGCAAGCAAATCAAACCAAACTGGCTTGCATGCTTATCCCAGATCAACACATTGATCGCAACCGTGAGAAACTTGTTGACAACACCGGTAACTGTAAATGCAGTAGCAGAGATTGCTTTCCTTGACGCAAACCCAAAGAAACTGATGAGCAATCCAAAAACACAAGACAAAACCACTGCAACAAAGGCAATGAAATCAAACCAGTTCCCAGAATTGGATCCATAAGCTGCAAAGACATCTGCATACTCCCCAGTGACAAACCAAAATACGGGCGCCATCATTAACGACAGAAGATTATTGTAGAACACAAAACCCCATGTGTTCAGACCCAAATTCGTTACCATGTGCTTTATGTAAACCATCTCCGTTGTAATGGTTATTAAATAAGCGATGGCCCATGAGTATGCAGTGAGGGTGAACGCCGAATCAGTCATCACATAGCCAATTGCACCCCCCAGAATAATCACAAGAGATAAAAATGTGAGCTTCGAAGGGCACGGCTGCTTTCTGAAGGCGGTATCAGCTATGGCAACCAGAAGGGGAGTCAGGGATCGGAATACTATGAAAGTATCAACATTGGCATGCCGAAGGAGATTGGTATTGGTGAAAATGGCAAGGTAGAAGACAGTAGCCGCAGGAAAGAACTTCTTTGCTGTCTCAAAGGTAAAGGGATCATAGTAAAGAAAACCCAGCTTCCCGAGAACCCACACACCAAGAGCCGAGGTCAAGTACTGTAATGCCGTTAACAGGCCGGGATAATTGAACATTGTGATAGCAAATTTGTTGATGACAGCGAGCAAGCTGGAACAGAGAGCGTAGCCCACAACAAGGCTCGTTGTGGTGTAGTATGGCTTTGAAGCTTCGAGTTTGATTCCAGCCATGACCGTGCGCTCGGCCGTTGCAACAATCAACAGTGATCCCTCCTCAGGTCCGATCTTTCCATCTATCCGATCGGATGCAGACAAAATCGGATGGTCGACAAGTTCCCAGAAATAAAATCTTTGTCGGTAAATTTTCAAAAAATAGATCCAAAGTAAAATATTAGAATTACATAAATACAAAAAAAATAGAAGGTCTTGGATGTCATCCTTAGATCTAAATACAAAAAAATCGAGGTAATCAGCATCTTCTACCTTATTTTGACGATGAACAGGAGATCTAGTTCCAAGGGTGCAGGAGAACCGGTCCAGGTGCTCTGAGCTATGGGGAACGCCAGCCAAAAACAGCTAGAACAGGGAGAACTATCGATCCAAAACCATAGAAGGAGATGGAGGAGGAGGAGGAGGAGGAGGGAGGGAGGGAGGCAGCGAATCGAAATCGATGGAGAGGGATTGAGTTGTGGAAAGCCCTCCGGTGCTTTTACGGACCAGTCCCTGTCAAATGTTATATGACACAATGAGCCCTTCTCAATATTTGTGGACGGTTGTGAAAAATAATACTTGCAAGTAAAAAGAAAATCTCAATATAATTATCTCACACCACCCAAACATATCAAAAGAGTTTATAGGGATTAGATTAGATGAGTTTAATATTATTAATTTTTATTTTAAATATTTTAAATTAGTGATTCAAACTTAACAATTTAGTATATTAGTTATCCTATCAATCTAATATTAAGAATAGTAAGTGTCTATTATGATACTTTTATTTAGTTTATAATAAGATTTGAATAAAATTATAAAAAATACATGTGTCTATTATTACTAAATTAAATTTATTCTTTTTTTTGCACAGTTTAGGCTATAATATCACTAGGTGAAATTCTAAACAATATTTAATCATAGTTAATATGATTTATTTTATGTATGCTTTATCGAAATCTATAAGGATATATTTTAAATACGTTTTCAAATAGAGGATAAATATGTAGGTCTTTTTTTTTTGTAAAATAGAAGAAATTTTTTGAGACTGTTTGCACAGCGACGTAACGGTACCACAAAATAATACTGTCATGTGCGCCGCGCATGCTATGCCACGTCAGGCCCGGCGCTTCTAGTAAATGTAACCCCCCGATGAGGGCGTTACCGTAATTTTAAATTCCCCAGCGTTAAGAAACAAGGCGGAGGGAGCCTCACGAAGGCTTTTTAGGTTTGCGATCGTCTCTCGTTTCTGTGGCGGAGCTGCAGCAGCAGCTCTTCTCGGATCCCCTTCTCCCCCACTGCGCAGGTACAAATCTTAGGGTTTCGTCTCGACGTATCGATTAGCTCTCTTTTTCTTTCAATTTGGATCCAGTATCAGTCTTTTGTCGAGTCCGTCTCGTCGATTCATTGCCGTTCGCCGTTTGCTTTAGATTGGAAAGTGTATCGATTGCAGTTTCTGTGCTTTTCTGATTGTTTGATTCTTTATAGTCTTTTTCTGCGAGTTTGTGTTTTACTTCGTTTTCATGCTAGGGTTTTTCTGTGTATATAAGCTCGGGTTTAGGGTTTCCGAAGGCGCGTCCAGATCTGTTCGTAGAAAGACTTGGGAATGCTCATGGATTTATGTGTCTTAATCGATTGTGTTCATCTTGAATCTTGGACTTTTCGTTTTTCCGAGATCGATCCGTGAAAGCATTAATTCCACTTGGCCTTTTGTTTTGCGCCATCCATTCTCGATGATGTCATATTGAGATTGTGCCGAGATCCTTCTGTGAATCCTCGGAAGGATCAATGTCGTTGTTGCTCCATCTGTGAATCCATTGATCAGGCCTCAGGCGAAGCTTCTCTTGAGCGGTGTACGGTGCCTTTAGACTTCTATTACCTTAATCATCTGATAGGCCGTATCGGAAATTTTACAGTGTTTTAATGAACTTCTTAAATCATTCTTTTATGCTTCTTTTTCCTACCTGTTTGGTTAATTCTTTTCCATTGTGCTTACAAGTTAAAAGAGCTATTTGCTAGGTACATGAAATACTGCTAAATTTTTTGATTAATTCACCTTCTGAAATGATACAGACCAAAGTTTTCCTTGTTTGTTTCTTGAAAACTCAAGCTGGCAAAATGGCAAAAAGGAACCCTATTGTCTTCCTGGATGTAGCAATTGATGGAAATGCTGCAGGAAGGCTGATGTTTGAGGTATTAGATCTAATTGTAGAGTTACTAGAATACATGATTTTGATTGATGTTCTCATTTTCTGCTGCATGTAAAGTAGATAATCTATCCTTTCATTCCTTTTAAAGTGCATTTTTTAGAGTGCTGAGAAATTATTTCTTTTGCAGCTTTTTGCTGATATTGTTCCCAAGACTGCTGAAAACTTTCGAGAACTCTGCACAGGTAACTATCCTTAGTAACTTCATCCATGTCAGTTTATTGCAGGGTTATATGTTTCTTTGTTCTTTCTGTTGTTTGTTGCACTTCAATAAAATACTATTTGACATAATTCCTTTTTGAAAACCATAATGAAGACATTCTTGATGTCCATATTACTGCTGGCTCAAATAGGCACGTGTAGAATTATCGTACTAGAAATCTCCTCTATATTGGAGTCCCTTAATTCTATCCCTGTGACATTTTTCTTTTCTTGTTACCCTGATCAACAAAATAAAATGGGACATCCTTGACTATTCAACTGAATCACTTCGACTGCACCCATATTTACCTTGCCTTCCTGCATCCTCTTTTTTAG
Organism: Musa itinerans; assembly: GCA_001649415.1. Classification (NCBI taxonomy): domain Eukaryota; kingdom Viridiplantae; phylum Streptophyta; class Magnoliopsida; order Zingiberales; family Musaceae; genus Musa; species Musa itinerans. The sequence goes on from LVTN01000793.1 coordinate 64,860, forward strand.
ATACTATTTTACTCAAGGCTCGACATTTCGTGCCGACCAGCCATGTCGGCCGGCTGGTGGTACAGTATGTACTCCATACCGGCATACTGGCATACAGTACACCGGGGTGTGCCGATGGGGACTTGGGCGATACGCATCTTGGTCACCCTTGGGACCAATACATATCGTCCGAATCGTACCGACTTGGGTGGTACAACAAACCTTGATTTTACTCATTTCAAAGCTTAGCTAAAATTGTGGATTTCTTTGTAGCATGCTAAGCACCTTCAGGACTTCGCTAGTTGTGATTGTGCAATGTTCAATACTGCTCATGATAGGATTTGATATGCTAATCGTTTGCCTCATTTTTTTACATTGGCATATGTGGCATCCAAACATGTCAAGCATATTAAAATCTTAAATAGTAAGTTACTAAGTTGTTAAAAAAATGTGAGACAAATGGCCTGTGAACATGGATGCACCAATATGGTACAGTTTCTGTATGGGATTGGATGAACCTTTTTTCTCTCAAAGGCCTTGATTTTGGAATTTGCAGATCTTAGCCGATATGACTGAATCTTGGCCATTGTTCATAGTTGGCCAATTACTTATGGTAGCAAACAGTTACTGGTAAGCAAATTTTTAGATTGATTCCTGGTCAATCCTACTGATTTTGGAAAAAAAGAATAATACCACATTCTGATCCTAAGAATCACTAATAATCATACTTCATTGTCCTCTCCACGTTTGCTTCTCACTGCATATGCACTCTGCCTCCTTTGCATAGGTTGTACTTCTCTTCAACTATTTCTAGAGTTCTGTGGAACATCTGACATGCATCGATGACTTGTTCGATGACCACTAGTGTTGCCACTTATTGGCTATAGGGTATTCTAGCATTATATTGGTCTTTTCTAGAATGTATCATCCATTTAAAGTTAGCTATGTTGGCATCCTAAGCCCTAAAAGAGTTTTTTGTTGGGTAATAACCATCAGGAAGAGTATATTTTACACCACTGTGACATTAGGCTCATTGTTATGCATGTATGCACAGTGAGCTTGTTATGCATGATTTTTTTTCAATATAGTTCTTTAGAAGTCTGTGTTGTGTTGTTACTACTTGAATACTTTAATTAAGGTTTGTGTGGTTGAAAACAAATATTCTAATTGAGGTTAATGGATTTGGAAATTTGAGATCACTTTCTTGATGGTTAGAGAACAGATAAAAGTTGATAATAAATGAGAAAAAAATAGTCTATGCTGGATTATTTCAAATTAAAATAATGTGGTAATGCATGATATTATCAAATTGGTGATCATTCGGTTGGTTCCAACCAATCTTCTTTGTCATTATACATTAGTACTGAAGTTTGTTGATTAAGCACAATGTCTAAGGTTTATAATCAATTTTTAGAGGATCTCTTGTTAAAAGCAAAAATCTTGACATAGAGGATTTTTTGTAAATGTACAGCCTGAGGTCTGTATGCAAAATTAAAAGGGATAGGCTTCTCTTCAGTTGACACAAGGGGTGTAAAATCCATAGTAGGGAAGCCACACTTGAGTGGAAATAAACCTTTGTGATATTTCAGATGGCTCTGAATCTCAATTGTGTGACATCTGCACTACACTTCTCTTTTAGCAGAAATTTCTCGTCAGACCTCGACATGGATGGATGAACCTTTTGCTTCTTGGGGTGACACCAAGGGTTTTAACACTGTTTTGTACCACCCGATACGGGCTGTTCGTATCGGTCTACCAGCTGACTGACACGCAGATCGCCTGCTACTGAGCGGTATTAGGTATTTGGCTATAGTGAGGCGAGGAAGAAGAGGGCGTTCGAAGAAGAGGGAGAAGCATCGAGTGGTGGCGGTGAGGCGAGGGGAGGAAAAGAGGGCGTTCGAAGAAAAGGAAAAAGCATCGAGAAAGAGGATCGCGGAGTCACCGATGCGTCGTCACCAGCGTCTCAATGAACCTGAGCCCGTCGAACCTCTGTTATGAACTTGTCTTCCACACCCTTTCTCAATCCCGATCCCGATCTCTGTCGATCAATTCATCGGTCGACCAATACGAAAGATTTAATCCCCTATCAAGAACCAGGAGGTAACGACGAGGAGAGTCGTACCTCTTTAGAGGAGGAGCTGGAGGCACGGGGATCGAGGGAGGCGGCGGCGGCGGCGAGAGCAGCGGAAGAGGTGGTCGTGAGGAAGGTGGCAAAGGCCCCGGAACCTTTGTAACCCTTTCGAAGGCTGCAGCCGAAGGGTTTGTTCTCCCCACCTCCTTGACGTCGAAGGCCGCAGCCGAGGCGATGAGGAGAAGGAAGGCTAAGGGTTTGGAGAGAGCAGCGGGTGTACCGAAAATTATAATTTATATTTTTTTAGGTGTACCGCTTGGTATGCCCTAGCATACCGCTCGATATATCGGTATGGTACAAGATTAAAAACCTTGGGTGACACTATATTATTTTTATAATCAGCTATATATCTGTACTGCAAAAATAGAATGAAGAAAATTGTGCAGCATATATTGTATATGATTTATGCTCCATTTTGATGTCAAATGTTTCTTCAGTCTTTCAATTGTTATCTGGCTCAGCTAGGATATAACTTATAAGCAGGAAAGGCATTCTTGTTTCCCCCTTTACCACATGTCCATATTGAGTTAGCTGCATCTAAACTTTTGTTCATGTTGGCAGATTCTGTTTTTGGTTGCAGGCTGAGAATGACACAATCAAAGAGATTTCTGCAAATGTTTTCTATAGTCATCCTTTTGTTACCCTCCTCAGTTTATTGTTATAGGAATTATCATTTCATTTGCATTAAGAGTTGGGTCCCTAACATGCCATGGAGATACATTTTCTGCGAGACCCTTAATTCTTAATGAACTTTCATAGTAGTAAATGACTTGATGCTTTTTCCCACAACTTCGGTTAGTCATGAGCAAATCATTTCTTATCATTATTGCCAATGTTTTGGTTGTTTGGCCAAAAAAAAGTGTCTTTGTTTGGTTTTTCTTACAAATTTCTTGGAAAGGGAAAGCCATTTCTTGTTATATCTTCATTATTGTTGCCATTGCTTAGTTAACAAAAAAAAAGCCTGGTTTTCTTGCTTTTTTGGTTTAAAGGAGGTGGGGTTGCATCAAATCCATTCCTCATGTCCTGTTGATGTGTTGTGTTTTACAGGTGAAATGGGATTTGGGCCTATGACTAAGAAACCCCTGCACTACAAGGGATCGATCTTCCATCGCATTATTAAGGGCTTTATGGCACAGGTGTAATCTTATTTCTGCATCAATTTTACAGAGTAGTCATCCATTATTTCGAATACATATGTGTTGCACTTTTTCTGGTTTTCAAAAGTTAGATGTGATGGCTTTTGCCACTTGTTGCTTTCCCTTGTTTAACATGTAGGTTACAGGGGAAATGGTCACAACTGCTTTTGTTGTCATATAGTATTTAAGGTTGTAATTTGTTGTTTTTTCTGCATACAATTTTTTACATTGTGGATCCACTTTTTCTATTTGTGATATGTTTTTGAAATGGTGCTTGACATGGTTGTTATTTTGGCAGGGTGGTGACTTTTCAAAACGTGATGGTATGCTTCTATGTTTCCATTGTTCTCTTTTTGCTTTATTTAACTGTGGGTTGAAAAGTAAAGGATGTTTTATAGGTGTACAGCATGGTGCATTAGCCTAGGTTGGTTTATGTGTACTTGAATCGTCTATGAAGTCTCTGTTTTTTGTTTCATACACAAACTCTAGATGTGATTGTTCTAATAATTTGCCTGCTTGAATGTATTACATATTGCAAATATACAATACACTACCTGCAATCTTTATTCTTTTTCTTGACTTAGATGATTGAAGTATCTCAACTTCTATATGATGATGATTTGGATAATTTATGAAGATAGTAGGCTAATGATTAATAATTAAGAAAGAGTCATTTACCAGGAAAGTTTAATTGAATTAAAAAAAACTGTTATCTTGCGCAATCACATTCTCTTTTCGGATCGCAACTGGTGCAGAATTTTCTAGGTTGGCTTTCATTCTGTTTTAAGTTTGTAGGCTGGCTGCTGGACCAATATGATGGAAGAAGCAAAATTGGAAAGTTTAGATGATGTTCTTGCTAATTTCCTTCATAGTTTTTGTTTAGTTTATTTTTTTCATTGACATAAGATCTAGAACGTAGGACGCACACCTGTCAATAGTAACTTTTTCTGAAAGAATATTGTGGAACCTATATTATTTCATTGTCACTTAGTATTGCTTCTTTCAAACTTATGATCTCCTGCTTTCCTAGTTGTTACATATGACAAGATAGTTTCAAGCATGGTGATTGTATTTTCTGTTTTGCATGTGCATGTTTGGTGGAACTTCTACACTTGTAGCCTTACAGAATCATTTTGCACATTAGAGTAAGTTGCTGCTTGTAGTCAGACAAAAAACTGCTTTTAGCCTATGATATCTTTTTTCTTTAACATGTTTAGCGCTTTGCATTTCAGCTCTGGGTTGTTAGGTTATTAGGTCACTTCTTCGATTCCTCCACACAAAAAAAGTTTATAAACTATAGCTGCTATTCTGGCTATTTTCTCATATTTCTTTTCTGCCTTTCGTACTGAAACATTTGGCATACATAGTTTCATACATTATGTTTGAACCAGCACAGCATATTTTTGGATAATCACATAAAGGAAGAGTATATTTTGTGTTTATTTTTCCTTCTAACTGTAGTTCATTGCACTTTTACATATTGTTTACATAACTTAAGGAATGCATTTTTGTACGATTCGGTACATAAGAGCTGGTATTTACCTGATCTGCATTAAGTATGGTCCTTAACAACAAAGCTTAAATCAACAAAAAAACTAACAACTAGTTTTGAATTTGAGCTTCAGATTTACCTTGGATTGGGAAATATGATGATGCTTTCTTTAGTTTGAATCTTGATTTGCTAAGATTTTGTGGTTTGGAAGAGAAATATACTCAATTTTGGGAGAAATTGAGTGAAGAAAGGAGAGAATGGTTGTTTTTTGGTGGGAAGAAGAATAAAAAGGAGGAGAGAATTAGGTGAATGGGTTGTAGGCTTGCCACCTGTTAAGCTTGTGTAAATTGGTCACATGCTTCCCAACACACATGATTCAGCATGCATATTATGCAGTACAAAGTACAACCATATGACTGATCTGAACTCACCCTATCTGCAATCCTATAGGATATCGGACTGGTAAATACTGACCCATATCCACAGTATGACTGGTACTTTAATTCAGAGTGCTAACAGTAAGCTTGACATAGAGGCTTTGGTGCCAATGGTGCTGGTTCCTAAAATCCAGGATGAAGTAAAAATGATCTATGTCAAATTCACATCCTGATAGACTGTTAGTTTGGTTTTGAGAGCCATGTGAATGATGCACTTTCTTGTTAACCAAGGCCAAGTTTTAGAAGAAGTGTCAATATCCTTAGTGTGTAGCAGTAAAAATTATCTTCATTAGACAGGGGTCTGGTTTGTAGTAAAGCTTCAAATAAGATGGGCTTTGAGGGCAAAAAAGTTTTTTACTTTTTTTATGTATGTCTCATGTGAAGGATTTTGATGTTCTAGGGCGGCAAGGTATTTTAATTCTGGCTCTAATGCTTTAGTGTTTAGAAGAGAGGAGCACCTATAATTTCTGTTTAGTTTTTGGAAGAAGAATGTCAACAACATCAAGTAAAACAGAGGCAGCAATTATCTCCATTGGTTAGTTGGATCTACAGAGTATGTGCCACATTAAAAAAGATGGGCTTGTTGTTGATGGTTGCTTGCCTTTATGGTAGAAAATGCTAGTTATCCCTTCAAGCATTTAGGGTTTGATCTGCTCTTTCAGAGACTTGTGTGTAAACATCACTCCTGATAAGATTTCTGCTGGCGTTTGAGTCCATCTATATATCAGAGTCTATTTTTGTTAAATTTCTGTGGAATTCTATACTTGCAACATGTACAGTCATTATCTGTGTGATTTTACAACACATAGTTATTATATGACTGCTAAAAAAGCATGAATGTGTGAAGTTACTTAATTATTTCTTGCATCTGAAATATTCAATTGACTCTTTGCCATTTTGACAAAGCTAACATTCCGCTACCACCAACTTTCCAGTTCTTAATAATTAACTTGGATATATCATGCTGAGCCATTTTGTCATGGTGGCAAATGGTGTGTTGGTACTTTATCTGCCTTTTTTTACTGTTAATAGTTCAATTTCTGATGATGTTCTGATGTCTCAAGGTAATGGGTGTAAATGCTTGACTCGTTAATATCTTTGAATGTGTGGATATAAAGCCTTCTCACAACATTCTTTTGAATATATTCTGATAAAGAGAGTTGAATTGTCACATGATCTTTTTGGGCTTGCACTTTGAGAATTTGCCCTTTTTAAGTGTGAAAGCTTGCAAAGATCTTCTCATCTCTCTTGCATACTTGATTTTCTTTCTCCTAGCATTGCATTAATAATCAAAGTCTGGTGGCTATTTGTATCTTCTCTCATAATTTCTTGGACATTTATCTGATATCCTGGTTGTGAATAAGGCTGTTGTCTACAATGACGATGTCAAAGAACCCTGTTAGTTGATGAATTTTGATTGCTTGAACATTGACACATTCTGTCATTATTTTCAGGAACAGGTGGTGAGAGCATATATGGCGGAAAATTTGCAGGTAATTTTATTCCAAAGAATTTAGTAGGACTGTATATAGGCAAATAGGTTTTTGCACCCAATTACAGGAACATGTTTTGAGGTAATGTTTTTAATTTTATGTTTACCTCTGCATATGCTGTGAACTTTTTGTTTTAGTGGGACCATTGTTTGTGTTTCTGACAGGAGAACATAAACTGCTGGAGGTAAAAGTATGTATTTTTAAAGCCAATTTGTAAATTAAGTGATGAGAGTTTTAACATATTAAAAACTATCATGATTACCCATCAAAAGGTATGAAAATGTGTATCTGCATGAAATACTCTCACAGGCAATTTTTAGTGACGTCCTCAAAAGAAGGTCCAAAGTATACATCTGTCTGATGAGGGACCAGCTTCGTTAAACATGGGGTCTACCCAGAGGGTATGTGTACCAAACGAGATGATTGGTACACAGACCTGTTGAATTATATCAATTTTTTAATTTTCTGAAATATATGTTGGTTGTGAACAAATGTTGACATCAGCCACAGTGTCTCATTTTCCTCATCTTCCTCCCCCTACCCTCTTCTCTCCCTCCTTTCTTGGTTTGTGCTGTACCATCCTGTATCGACTATTGATATGTCAATTTATACTAGTTGTCATACTAGTTCGAACGTTGATCAGTATTGGCCCCAGATCAAGATTTTGAACCTTTCCATAAAACAATGACAAAATATGATGATGAAAATTCATTTAAAAATCTGAAATATACAAATTGTAATATGGAGTGAGTTGATATCTGATTTGGCTCAAATTTGAACTTGACAGCATTCATTCCTTGATTCAGGTTACCATGATCATGACCTCATCTTAACCTGCCTACATCAATCTCTATGTGTGTATGTTGAGAGTTCATACTTCTGGCCCTTATGGTAATCCGTGGCAGCTGAAGCTTCGTAGGGAATGCCACATATATTTTGTCAAAAGTATTTTCTCTTAGTTGTCTAATTATGAAAATGAGAATGCCCAATGCAATTTTGCCAACATGGTTGAAGTAGATACAAGGTTTATTAAAAAGTTGGTACCCATCTTTTTTGGGTTAAAAGTCTTGCTGCTATTGCTTCAAAGTCAATACGTATTGACATTCCTGTCATACTTCATCCATAATAATGATCACATTCCATTGGATCTATTAATATAAGAACTTATGAATGTTATTGAGGTGCTTTGCATATATAGTGTGTGTGTGCGTGTGGCATTTCCAAAGTAATATCTACAAATCACTCTCTCTTTCTCTCCTTTTCTTTTTGATGTCTGGACTTGTAAACTTAAATGTTGTGGTTAACATTGGCTTTAGTTCCTGCAAACATTTGGATGTTGACATGTTGATAGCTTCAAAAAAGATTGATGAAAAATTTGCACTGTTCTTTTCTCACATGGACCCCTTGTTCAGTTTGAGGATTTAGTTTCGTCGACTTATGGAAATGACCTTTGATCATGTGCCTACAACCTAGAACTTGGATTTCTTGATAGCTGCAACTATTATTTTTATTCATGTTCTGCAGATGAAAATTTTGTGCTAAACCATGATGGTCCTGGTCTTCTATCGATGGCAAATGCTGGTCGTGATACTAATGGCTCCCAGTTTTTTATCACTTTCAAGCCTGCTCCTCATCTTGATGGGTTAGTTTTAATTTGTCTATCTTTGTTAATTTCTTATTCGACAACTTTTTGGACTATTTTTTGATACTTATTTAAATATCCAGATGAATATTTGCACATATTTCATGCATTGTCCTTGCGTGCTTGAGGTTTATATCATTTACCTTCTGATTTATCCTTGTGGCATATGCATTTATGCAGCTTTTCTACTGATTATGCCACATTGCTTTTGATGCATGGAACACAAGAACATCAATCGACAGCTGGTTTTAGATTATAAAAATAATGATCTATGCTGGTTGTCCACATTTAACTGCACTTCTATCATGAATATTTTCTCGAGTATTTTTAATAAGCTAGATTAACTTGTTCATTTTAAGTACATGGTTCCTTACAGTATACATAATCCTGTTTTGTTATGCTAGTATACCACATATGTGGTAGCCCATCATCCAATTCTAACACATCATGATTGAATTTTTTGTCAGGAAGCATGTTGTTTTTGGGAAGCTCATACTGGGACATGAAACTTTGAAGAACATAGAGAGTGTTGATGTCGACGGTGACAGACCTGTTGTTCCAGTGAAAATTGTTAATTGTGGAGAATTGAATGAGAGTGCAGCAGCATTGCATGAAAATGGTACTATATTTCCTGGGTGAAGGGCTAGTATGCTTTTGAGTCTCTGGAAGTATTTGATAGATTATTTTACTTGTTCTATATGCATGCCTTAATGTGTGCTAACCATGTTGATGTGCATATGGAGTCTTTTGTTTTTGAGACCAAGTAACTATATGCTTTCGATATGTCCAGACAAGAAGAAAATTTTCAAATTGAAGAAAGTTAGGGATGTTTCTTCTGATGATGGTCATGAAGGACGGCGGTGTGGACGGCATAAGAAGCCTTCTTCTAAAGGGAAAAGGAAGAAAAAGAGAAGAAGATATTCTTCTGAATCAGATAGCTCATCAGACACAGAATCAGAATATTCAGAAACTGACAGTGATTCTGATTCTTTTACATCATCTACATCTGATGTCAGCAGCTCAAATGATGATCGGCGGCACAGGAGGAAGAAATATTCTAGGCGAGACAAGTACAAGCATGGGAAAAGGAAAAGGGATAGAAGGCGGGAGAAAAGACGAAAAAGGCGTGACAGGAAGTCAAGACACAAGGCCAAGAGGTTGTCATCTAACTGTTGTTCAAGTTGATGTATGACTGATGTGTTTTTTGGCTATCTCTACAAAAATACATTTTGAAGGCGTAAAGGTTTTTATGGTTTATAAAGATAGTGAACCATTTTATTATGTTGATACAAGGATGTCGGAGAGTGACTCTGAAACGGGGAGTACTAATGGTAGTAGCTCTGATGATGATGGAAATCACAAACGGCGAGTACAAAAGTCCAAGGTCCCATCTCATGTTTCTGGTAAGTCTACTTTTTTCTTTTTCAGATGTGTCAGTGCTTCTGATTAATCCATATTCTTGTTGGTTAAGATTGTGGAAGTTTTTCTGAAGAAAAGAAAAAATAACAAAATATGAATGACATTGATAATACATAAAGGAACATGGATTAATAATGTCTTTCTAACCGTCTTCCTTCATGGCAGAAGTTAATGGCTACATGTACAATCTAGAAGCTAATTCTTTTGTCACTCAAAAATTAATATTTTAATGTTAGTATTTCACCACGTACTGGATAAGGGTGAATACCTACATACAGTTGTAAATAATATCCTAGGAATCTCTTCATTGTGAATAATTTCTAGTGGTGCCATCCCACTTTAGTAAATATTAACTTGATTCTTTCACTGCCTGCACTCACCACGATTCACAGCTTTATTACAGCTTTTGAACTTTCTTAATTTATTAGATAGTGATGCTTTCTCTACTGTGGTATTCTTTTTAGATGAAAAAAAGTCACAGTTACCTGTGGAGAGAGAAACTATTGCCATTTTTCTTGACAAGGGAGATGTAACTGAGAAGCTTCCTGGTGATGGTGCCAAGTACCATAGAGAAAATGGAGAGATCCAGAGCAATGGCATTACAGCATCAAAGTCTGTCAGGGATGTGGATGAGCTACCAAACTTAGAAGCCAATCTAAACAAATCTAGGTTATTTTCTTCTTATCCTTACACCTGTTGTTTTTTCTTCTTACACTTTTCTGCTGAACTGGTATTTTATTTGACATTCATGAACAGGAGCCATAGCATGAGCCTGAACCAATCTATGAGCAAGAGCATGAGTATCAGTCCAAGAAGGAGTCCAAGTGAAAGCCGAAGTCTGAGCCCCAGAAGGTCAGCAAGCAGAAGCCCTTCTCCAAGAGTTCTTAGTAGAAGCCCTGTTTGTGAACCCCGTCGGAGCAGTATAAGTAGAGGCTCACCTCAGAGAAGCATTAGCAGAAGTCCATCTAGAAGTGTTAGAAGTCCTGCTAGAACTGTTAGTATAAGTCCTGTTGGCCAGACTCTGAGAAGCAAAGCCAAAAGCCCAGTTAAAGTTCACAGCAGAAGTGTAAGTGGAAGCTCTGTAAGGTCTCTGCAGGAGAGAATTCCTAGTGGGAGCCTGGAGAAGGCTCCTACTCGAATAAGCCTCAGTAGAAGTCCAGTCAAGGAAAAAACAAGAAGCATTAGTCGAAGTTCAGGTAGGTCACTGCAGAGGAGAAGCCCTAGTAGGAGTCCAGTGAGGGCTAGAAGTGTAAGTAGAAGCCCTGTAAGGTCTAGCGGCAGAAGTAAAAGCCGTAGCCCTGCACAGGCTCGGTCACGAAGAAGCATCAGCAAGAGCCAAGGGAGTCCTGTTCGCAGGGCAATATCACCACCTTCCAATCATCGCAGGAGCTTGTCAAGGAGCGTTTCCCCAGATGGGTCTCCGAAGCGCATAAGAAGAGGAAGAGGTTTCAGTCAGCAGTACTCCTACGCGAGAAGATACCGAACTCCTTCTCCTGATCGTTCTCCTATTAGATTGCATCGTTATGGTGGAAGAAGTGATCGTGATAGGTAGTGTGTCTTACATTGAACAATTGTGTTAGTACATGATACTCGATGCCCTTAATTTTCTTCTGTTGCATTTATAACCATGCTCATCCTTTTTCTAGGTATTCAAGCTACAGAAGTTACCACAATCGTTCACCCCCTAGACGTTATAGGAGCCCGCCGAGAGGAAGAACCCCACCAAGGTAACTTACATTTATATTGATTTTATTATGCTGCAAATAGTAAATTTTCAAGCCTAAATATAACAAATTGAAGAGATTGAAAATGTAGTTATCTCTTCCTACTGTAAAAATGATGAGCTGGTTATGATAAAAACTCGGCCAAATTCATATATGATGGTTGTGCATAAACTTTATTGTTTCACAAGTATCAATGCTAACAACCTTTATGTTCTGTTAGATTGGTTGCCTACTAAGTCCATGAGAATATGTGGTCTTATTGGATGTTTCAGCTTAATGATTGTACTCTCTATTGGTACACTTTAGACTCAGTAATAATCTGCAAAAACATACTTTTTCCTGGTACATGATATCTTGATGCTTGTTTCTGACTGTTTCCAGTGTCTCTACCCCTTTCTTTGTCTTATTGAGCAACTTTCTTCCATTGACAGTGTCCTTGTCGCTAACTTTTATCTTTACTGAATATGCTTCTTCAATGGGATACATTTTGCTCCTTTAGGCATAATGATCTGTTGGTGGTTTATCCATGCTTACATGGGTAAAGTTTTGGTGATATATTTGACCATGAGGATTTTCTATTTAAAATACTTTGTCGTGCAAATTCATGGTTCAAGATCTTGATCTTTAAAATGATAGGGACCTGAACCTGGATAAAGAGTCTACCATATTTCTGAGTTAAATGAAATATAAACATTCAACTTTAAGAATCTTTTTTTTCTTTTCTCTGGAAGACACTAAATAATTTATGTTAAAGTATCATTACATTCCAATAAATTGATATGGTTGAAAACGAACTTCTGGGTATAATTTTCATCTTTAAATCCATAAGAGATGACTATAAATGTTTACATTTAAATTTGTTGGTCTTGGCATTGAAGAGAACATTTAACTAGGGCTTTATTCAGTTTTCTTCAGCATGCCTTTAGTGAAACATCTATACTGAAATGAATCATTTGGTTTTTTGAACATTGGATCTTAGTCTGAAGTGACACAAAGGGAATGTGTACTGAACAAGTTTTCTTTTTTCTGTTTGTACCAGTTCAATTCTTAGGTTTGGTTTGGTTTGCTTTGATTTTTGAAGGTTCTCATCATAAAAAAATGTTAATCATGTGTCTTTTAGATCCAAAATCAACCCGAGTTTCTAAAACAGAGGGCCCAAGGGAATTAAGGTTGTCCTGTCTGGTTTGGTTTCTCATGTTCCAGTTTGTGCCTGTATTTAGGTACCGAGGTCGGAGAAGCCGTACTCGAAGCGTATCTCGCAGCCCTGTTGGTTACCGTGGCCGGGCAAGAGGTGGTCACAGCATGAGCCCAGCTCGTAGTCGGTCGCCAGCCTCAGAAAAACTAAGGTCACATGGTGCTAAAGACAGCATTCGCACTGAGAAACGCGGGTCAGTTTCCAAAAGCAGAAGCCCATCAGGATCACGCTCCAGGTCTCAGTCCCGCTCTTCCCATGACACCCGCTCTCCAAAGCCTGTGAGCAAGGAGCAGTCGAGGTCCCCTTCCAGCAGTTCTGGTGGTAAGAAAGGGTTGGTCTCTTATGGGGATGTCTCCCCTGATTTTGGTGGGAAATAGGGGACATCGGATCACCCATTAAAGAGTTTTCCTTCTAGCTTTGTGCAGCTGAGCAGTAAAAGGGATTTTCTATGCAGAGACTACTGGTTGTCTGTACGAGTAATGTTTTTTGCTCGGTTGTTTCTTAAACTGTCATGCTTTATAAGCAACACCATGTTCCATCGTTTCAGTTTTGGATTGTAAGAAAAATTGTTGTCTTAAATCTGGATATTTCTCAGTTGGACAGAAATGAACTTTGCCATTGGCATTTCAATTGGTTCTGTCTTAATTCTTGGTATTTCTACGTTTGTTGTACGATATTTTCCTATTTATTCTCGCTTCAGGGAGATCAGAATACAAATGTTGGATATTTAGCATCAGCTGCTCGTTCTCATGTCTCTTGCAAGGCAGGATTTCTTTCGCTTCGGACTTGTTTCAAGTTAATGTGGCTGTTATAATTACGGTTAACAAACCCATATTTTCTAAACCAAGAGATATGAAGTCTCTTTTCAACACTAATTGGTTTTTTTATTATTATAATTCTTGTTATATTTACAATTACCATTACTAGTATAATATTGATCGCATCATTTTCATATGATTCCTCTCTCGTAGTTACTGGGCGACGTGGCGGCCCATTTAGACCCCTAAATTACGGATCCATCCGAAGCGGTTGTCATCTGCGTTCTGCGTTCTGTGGGGGTGCGAAGGGGGTATAACTAGGACTCTAGGAGATTCGCCGAGGGTATACCATATATTTTGTTATTAATAGGACAAGAAAACAGAGGAAGCGAGAAGCGGGGTAGGGCGGCCGTCGACCTGAGAACACAGCTGCCGCAGGGCAAGAGGAAGCAAGAGCGAGAGACGCTATGTGGAGGAGGGTGTGCGTCGCCCCTTTGCGATCTGCTGTGGGGAAGCCCCACGCCTCCGCCGCCGCAGCACTACGCGCCCGCGTCGCCCCCTTTCCCGCTTCATCCTCCTTGCCGTCCCGTATGACGGCGCATCTCTTCTCCTCGGGTAGTCCCTCCTCCTTCCTTTCCCCTCATGCTCAAGGGGATCCGTTACTTTCTTTGGATTTCTACTTTATTTCTCCCCCCAGGGTTCATGAATTGGCAGTTTGTTGCTCTTTTTCTTCTCATTCTTTGTTTAGGTGATGGATCGTTGAAAAAGAGTGTGGAGGACGTGATGCCGATCGCCACCGGACTCGAGCGGGAGGAGCTTGAGGCGGAGCTGGAGGTCCACCCTTTTCTTTTCAGTTCTCATCATCATTGATCTGAGGAATGAAAAAACTGACCATTTTTGGGTGTTGAATTTAGGGGAAGAAGCGCTTCGATATGGATGCCCCCGTCGGCCCTTTCGGCACTAAGGTTGGCGATTCTTATTCTTGAGACCCCGGCCGTGATATTTGGCTCCTTTTCATAGATCTCATTTCTTTCGATCTTATATTTATTCATATGCATCCTTCTTACTTCATCATGTTATTGTAGAGTTATAGATTTCCTTAAGTCTCTTTGGGGAACATGGATTATGTGATGATTGCCTATAGAGCTCCTCTTTTATTAAATTACTTATGTAACCATGTGATTAATTTCAGGAGCCAAAGTGAATCGATTCAACCTATTTATATAGATACATACGTTTATGCTGATACATTTAAAGCTTGAGTTACAACTTAAAAGATTATCATGGGGGTTCCTATTCTATTCACATTGTTTCATATAGTACACTGACTGAAGCATGTGAAACCGGGGTCGATAATTTGCAAATCTATTTTTTGTTAGTAGAGATGGAACAATAAGGAATATTTTGAAATAAAAGATTATATTTCCATCAAGAACCCTTTATAGGTGTAATTGACAGATTATAGACAAGCTTGTCATTGATTTTCATAAATACCTTCAGTATGTACACCTGCATGGGATATTTAGGTTTTTTGAATTATTTGCAGAAAGTTCATCACTGTTATCATCCTTTCATTAGAATTAATGTCCAATCCTTTATTGGACTACATATGAAGCAAATTCAGGAACTAGTTCTTCTCTGTATAAAGTAAATTATAAACAAGCTGTAGGAACTTATTAAGTACAGTTTACCCTTTGTTTGAAGACATTTAAAATGTTTAATAGTTTAGAACTTTGCTCGACCTACAACAATTTAGAGGGTGATAAGCTTAGGGGGTTTAGGAAAAAGGTTGGTGAAAATTGAGAAAAGGAACAAAAGAAGGGGGGGATTTAATGAAACACACTCGACTTGTAAAAATCTCAATTGAACAATGAAAGAATAAGTAGTGCTGATTCAAACACACATTGCTTTTGAGGGAGAAAAACATGATTCCACACTTCTTGACTAACTTTACTTGCTGTGAGGTTGATCTGCTCGTCTCCAATGCCGAGGAGCTCCAGTGTCAAGTTATTAAAAAATTGGGGTTTGATGAATTATGTATGATTAAAAGAAAGTCTAATATAGTAGAGAGTTGAGGATTTTAGGGACGATTAGGTGGTAGGATTTTCGAGGAAGATAAGAAATTGAACCTTTTAAACTCGGTCCAAATCCTCTGAATTCACTTTCGGGAAAGGTTGTGCTTTCACACCACTAATTCATTTATTCATTTCTTGGTCGAAGAAGATAAAATTTCAGATCTGTCTCGACGAATAATTTATTTATTCATTTCTTATTCGAAGAAGATAAATTTTTGGATCTGTCTTGACAAATAATTCATTTATTCATTTCTTATTTTGAGGCTTGTGATACATACATATATGATTCATACGCCTTTGAATTTGTGCTATGAAATAAATTAGTCAAAACATTATGATGTAGTGTATGCGTACAAGTATCGACAATGATGTTCGTTTGGTTTCATATTCTAGAGGAACATTGCCTTTTATTTATCCAGATATTTTTTATTTCGTTTCTCTGGTTAATGTGCTTAATACTTGGTATCGATTTTTGTTGCAGCCTTTTTTTCATTTAAGAAATTCTTCATTGTCCAATTATATGATAAATTATCACATGTTTGGGCTGCTTGTAGGAAGCGCCTGCTGTCATCCAGTCCTACTATGACAAGAGGATAGTTGGCTGTCCTGGTGGTGAAGGTGGTAAGTCGATCGGAGAAGGATACTATGAATTCTTAGTTTTCACTTTTTTCCCGTATCCTACCATCTGTTGATACACAAAAAAATGTATAATCTATTTGTATGTATGTTCATGGAAGATCTTGATTGCAGTGCTACTTGGCATTCTATACCTTTTTTATTGTGTTTGCAGAGGATGAGCATGATGTTGTATGGTTTTGGCTGGAGAAAGGCAAACCACATGAATGCCCTGTTTGCTCCCAGTACTTTGTGGTAATTGGAATTGACTTTCTCTACTTCAATGTTCTGAAATAAAACTGAGAGTCTTGTATTACTTTTTTAATAGATAGGGTCAACATATAGGTTTGGAACCGAAAAATATTGCTTAAGTTTACTCTTTCTGCAGCTTGAAGTGATAGGTGAGGGAGGACCTCCAGATGGATATGGTCATGATGATGATGATGAAGATCATTGATTCCGGAGTCGAATTCTGCTAAAAATAAGAAATGGTGAGCGGGAGTCTTTGTACTATTTAGCTTCAGACAGCTATTTGTGTCTTCTGTTCAATTTTCTTGCCCCAAGTGTGGCGTATGTTTTCATCGTCTTTTCCTTTACAGTGACCATTATGGCCATTTGTTAGCTTTTGGATTCTTTTGGGCGTTTTTATGCATTGTCAAATAATCAATGGCCACAATTAGACTCTTCATTCTTTTTTGAAGCATTCAAAGTGTCTCTACTACATGTATTTTTTGTTACAAGTTTTTACTGCTACTGATTTCGTCACCATGGCTTGTGAAAAGAACCGAGTTTGGATGTAATCACCGTTGATTTTTTCTTTCTCAACATAAATTAAATTATTATAAATAATATATTATTTTATTTAAATTATTAATGTGTAGGATGATTAAGAAAATGATTAAAATTGTTATTTTTAATCATATGAATGAGTTAAAAATTTTATCGATCAATTAAACTATTAATTAACTTATATTTTAATGAGTGATGTGATTTTTAAAAAGTAAATAATTTAAAATTTATTTTTGAATTTGAATTATAAATTAAAATAAAAATAAATTTTAAATTTTTATTTATTTTTATGAAATAATTAGTGATTTTTTAAAGATTAAATTGATGATATTGATGTGATTGTTATCACGATCCAATCCATCGTACGAAGTCATCAATAAACATAATCTAATAAATCATATATTAAGCATGGCCATTGTACTTTTTGAATATATCTATGAATATAAATGAATAAATATAATTGACTATATTTTTATGTGGAGGGTGATTCCTTTCGAAGATTATTAACGGATCGTTAGATATGATGGCTAAACGGTTCTTCCATCCGTTATTGAGAGAAACATGTCTCCCACTTGGATAAGTGAGGAAAACAAATCCATCCATTGTTGGAAGTATAATATGAGTTTTCTTGATATATTGTTGGGAGATATCCGTTGTTAAAAAATATATCAACGAACGTAATATATGTCTAAAAAATATATCAACGAACGTGATATACGTCTTTGTTATCTAACTGTTATATATATGTTATCGAGATGTGTTGAATATGAATGATGAATGATTTTATTTATTGTATACAAATTAATATAATTTTTAATAAATTAGTATTATTTTTATACTTTTTGAAGGCTTCTTACTAATATATTTTTATCATAATTTATATTCAGAGTTATTTATGGTTTTATAATAGATACGATGGTTGGGCGGAGAAATATTTTTTTATCGTAAAAAAGATGTGATTTTTTTTAGTTAATAAATATTTAGTATTGTAAATATAGAAGATTGAATTCAAAGATTAAAAAAAATGATAATTTAATTTATTTTTTATAAAAAAATGTGAGATGTGACATTGGACCTCTCCATGTCATATGGGTCCAAATCCAGGGGATTGGATCTTATGAAATGGAGAGGGTTTGTGTACAAACGGCTGACTTGTATTGTTTTGACAACAGTTTACTAATAATACATGGCTTGGGATGTGCATTATTAGTTGCTGCTGTGCTGGGCGAATTCGATGGCTTGGGATCTGCCACAACTCTGTGCTTTGAACTCGAGCTCGATTCAGAGAAGGAGACGAGCCACCTTCAGTCGATTTATCCGAGATGGCTCCGTCTATTCGCCACCTCTGCAATGGACTCGGTCTGTCGGGTGGTGCGTTGTATCGCGGTGCAGCCTGTCGTCGGCATCGAGTTCCATCTCCATGAGACTTTGATGTGATCGACACACGCTCCTCGTTTCCTATAAATTCATCTGCGCTGGTGCTATCACGGGATTAGGGCGCCCTCTCTCTCTCTTCTCTCTTGGTATCAGGCAACAGCAACAGGGGAGGAGGCCAAGGAACAGATCGGACCAGAGAAGGTACCGCCCACTCTCATTTTTCAATTACCTTGATCTCTTTCCCTTTTTCCTCCATTCAGGCAATTGGTTTCTTTGGATAAATAAAATTATTCTAGTTTGGTTTTTCTGGTTCTTAATTCTTTAATCTCTATCTGATGTAACAGAACCTTGAGGCTATATGATCCTATACTTAATGTCTATTAATTGTGCATTTTTTGTAGTCTTTAGATTATGCAAAAAATCACCATCTCACCTATGGTTCTAACAATTCATATGATTTCCTTAATGGCTGTAGAGGAAACTACACAAGTCGTGTGATTTAAGTATAACAGGACACCTTATTCTGCTGGAATGTTATGACTTGTTGTTCTCGGCCACCTCGCTTCAATACCTTTCATATCTATAAATATCAATCAGTACTTAATCTTCCAAATGTCTTGGTACGGTCTCGTAATTAATTAGTGAGATGAGAAGACATTGGATGAGTTTTTTTCTTCATGTATAAATATATTTCATGCATAAATTTCAGAAAGAAAACAATGTTACTTTTATTAATCTAATGCAATCCGTGCTCACCTCATCAAAACACTAAAAAGAACACAAACTGAGTTGATGGTTGCCCCTTGAGATCTGATTTTGAATCAATTGTTCATCATAAGGAGTGTGAGATATGTTCACTTTGACTATATCTGAAGGGACAGAACCAAACAAATGAGCAAGTTTTTCCTGAATCCATTGACCATTCAAAGGCAAATTAGACAACATCTAATCATCTAGTTCAATATCCATATCGATCAAAGTAGACTTTAAATGAATAGGAACATCAAACAACCATCATGTGTAATACTAATTACCAATCACATGAGTAAACCCACTGCCGAGCTAAGCCATAGCTGCGAGAAATAAACTCTAGCTCTAAGTAATATTCTTCTGGGTATTGGCTTTCCAAGGAGAAACCATTCCATACTTAATAGTGACCACGTCTACCTATAAATCATCAACTCTATTAAGATACAAGTTCATTCTCTTCACCCTATTTATATAAATATGTTTTTCTAGTTAACTATCAAACCATTTGAATATCATTTCTAGGAGACAATTTTTAACAACTTTCAATTATAGTAATAGATGAAGATATCAGAGAAGAACCTACATATTTTTCTTCATAATTAAAAGAGATCTAAGCTTGTCATGCTTTAATCTATTGGAATAAACTGCTAGAAACAAAGAAAGAAATATGAATTATTTCTGAATATTAGATTCATCTTTGTTAAAGAATGTCTTTTATCTCTGAAACTTATTTATTTCTTGATCTAATTTGCTTGTTTAACATTTTTTATTATAACTAAAAAATTCTACAACCAAAATGGGATAAAATCAGTACAATTCATAAAGTTGTCGAGCATCTTGAGCTTAATGTACTGTTACCCATTTATGATGCAATGCTACATTTTAAGTTCAGCATGAAATGGATGGCTTTCTTGACTGTGCAACAATCTCTTTCACCTTTCAGGTATATCAAGAGAGGTTGCTATCCTGATATTGTTTTTTATTTAATTGAGAGAAGTGTATATTAATGTTTATGTAAAATTGGTAATGTCTTGAGATAATTCATAGTTTATGATGCCTCGCCTGTTACATGATTGGAGATGCGGTTGAGATAAATGTTCATTTTTCTTTCTCGATTGATTAATTTAAGATTAGTCCTTGGTGGCATTTGTTTCCTTGAGTTTTGTTTAGCTTTCTCAAAGCCGATCAGTGAGTTTATTTTAGAAATGCCAAGGGAAGTTAAATTCTTTGTATGTGATTTGTTATTATTCCACAATCATGATAAATTGCTTCAGAAAATGATCAAGAATACACCAAGGATCCTTTGTTAAGACCAACTGCCAATTAGCTCCCATTTTGTACATGGCATGAAAAGAGAGTAATATAATGTAAGTACAATGATCAAGCGGCATTTTTCAACTAAACTAACAATTGGTATCAAGCTTTAGGTCAGTTCTCATGTACCAACTTATGCAAATCCTACTCTAGGAATGAATTTTTTATTACGTGTGTGTTGACAGGGATGATACTTGTTCTGACATCAATATATATGAATTTATTTTATTCTCTGATGTTGTCTAATGTTTGACAATAAGATTTTCTCTTGGGTGAATGACATCTAAAGAATCATTTAGTCATATAGTGTCTTCTTGATCAGGGGAACCAAGCACATTGCAGTGAGAACATAGCGGAGGCAGAGAAAATTATCTAATTCATAACAAGATGGTAATAAATGTATTTTTCTTTGAGCATAACAAATGGATCTTTGTTACCCTTTTCTTTTATATTGATTGAGGCTTGAACTGCCACCAGATAACAATGAAGAAAATCTTGTTCACTAGATGATTCCCCTGTTCATGAAGAGACTGTATGACTAGATGATTCTTTAGATGTGATTCACCCAAGAGAAATTTTTTTTGTCAAACATTATACAAACACCAGAGAATAAAATAATTTCATATCTATTGATGTTAGAACAAGTATCATCCTTGTCAACATGCTCACAGTAAACAGCTTTGGCATGGTAGAGTAGGCCTTTCAAAGAATGCTGTCTTAGACATTTATGATACAAGCATTTGGTTGAGTGTTTTATGGAATAAGAAAGTCTTGAAAATTATGTTAATGGTCCCACAGATTTGGCTTAGAGGTTTAAAATCATATCTCTGTTTACAGTGCTTCTGATTAGCCCTGCTTACGGTTTAGGTCTTTTGGGAATTGGAACCGGCGGTTCCATATTTCAAAAAAAAAAAAAAGGTCAAAGCCCCTTTGACCAACTGGCTATTAGGGTTGATCGTTTGATAGACTGTTGGGGCCTGAAGGGGCAAATGACCAGTTTGCCCCCCCAACAGCCATATAAAAGATTGATAAGTTTATAATTTTATCAATTTTATATCATTAGACTTGTATTGAAATACATCCACTTTTCAAAATGACATTATGATCAAAACTTAGAAATAAAATTTTTATGATTGTTTGCTATTTTAAATTATTTTTAATTAAAAACTAAAAGTAAAAAAAAATAGACGGTTTGAACTGGAACTTGAACCGTAGAAACCGGAACCAGAATCGGTCCTCTATGATTCGGTTCTGAAACCGGGATTATGCCTGCTTGTGATGGACTAAGTAGAATTGAGTAGGGCAGAATCAACCTGGTGGTGGTATCTGCATCTTAGGTTGTGAAGAACATACCCAATACACTTGAGATTCTGGAATATTTTGTTTAAGGAAAGAGAAATTATCACTATGTATGCTTCCATAACCTTCAACTGCAGGATGTAAGTAGTTCTCTTTACATACCCCCAAACCTATGTGGTTAGCAGTAAAATCTTGTATAGAAAATTCTTTCTTAATGTGATACCTGCTTCAGTAATTCAATTGCTTTAGTTAGGACTATAACTCAGTAAGGTGGATTTGGTTTATCTAAGATAAACAAACCACATTTCAGAAAGAACCTTTTTTTCTTTGTTTGTTACTGAGCTCCAATAGCATAGCTTGTTCAAGAAAACTTGTCAGATCTGATGGCATACTACAAACTCAAGACATGTGTTGACTATGAATTATGCAGGTTTAGATGAGGCCCAGTTTCCATATGAATGTTAAGACTCTCACTGCTTTTCATCTGGAATGCATGCTAAATCATGCTCATTTCAAAGTACACCTACATTTACACCTTTTCATGTGTTAATGCCTGTAACAAAGATAAAGATATGTGCACCAGAATGAGTTAGGGGAGAACACCAAAAGACATTATAGTATTCACCTGCCTCAAAAAGGCAAAGTGGGAAGATGAAGCTGCAAAAGAGAGAAAAAGCAGGTTGTGGTCATGGTCACATTGCATGGAGGCATTTCCCTAGGAGAATCGAATCAGCCCACAAGCACTTTCCTGTGCTTTCTTTTCACAGTTCACCACTGCCCTTTAACTTCTCCCAAGAGAAGGGAGGGTATATAATCCTATGGGTTTGAAACTCCTCTTCCCTTGACAGCATGGGAAAGTAGGGGGAAGCAAAAGCAAAAGCAAAGCCACTCATATAAGCCACACCAGGGGGGATCAGGAAAAGAAGAGACTTTGGTTTGCAACATAACAATCAAGGGAGGCAGAAGAAGATGAGGGACATGAAACAAGTGGAAAAAGATGGTCAAGACCATCCTCCAAGACTGCTTTCTTTATAGAAATTCACCAGTTTTTTTTTTTTCCTTTTACTTTCTTGAGCAATTCAATAACTGGTGCATGAAAAAAATGGAAAGGATGCTTTCTCCCTCTTCAAAAATTCCTCCAGTCTCTCTCAAGTAGAATAAAAGGACAGCCAGCCAAAACTATTTAGTCTTTTATCCTCCTTATCTTTCTTTCCCCTCCCTGTCTTTGTATTCCCAACATTTAAGCTAGACTGACATTGATAAACATGCATATGAATGTGATGACATCTGACATGATATTATATTTGATTAATAAGATGTAATTCATCCAGTTGGAGAATTTAAATTTCTATGGAGTGAGATGACAAAGGCAGATGAAAGCTCTAAGAACAGACCACTGGGATTGGATTTGTTTCATCATTCTATATTCTTTGGTGGATTAGCCATTTAGTGTAATGCTTGTATATTGGCTAAGGGTTAGATGGTCAGTTTGAAGGAAAGGAAAATGATAATAGACTGCAGAGCTGATTGTAGCCTCAAGATGAATATGTTTAGCCTGAGTTACACTAGAAAATAAGTTTATAATTTTTTTTTGGGTACATTTAGGAATATTTAGAAACAATAATCAAGGTTAGTAATGTTTAGCCTGAGTAATTTTCTGGATAATATGATGCTGCATTGTTCAGATTAATCTTAAACTTCAGCAGAGTACAAAAAAAAAAAAATACATGCATCAAGAAATGGAAACAAAGCACCCATTGTCACACTAAAGCCAGTTTGCAAGCATGATAGAAGCCACAGTAGTTTTAAGATGTCATGTGTTTTAACAAAGACATGTTTGATGAGAATCATGTAAAAGATGTGGCATGGTGGAGGGAACTGAAATGTTCCACATGCAATTCACCACCTCAAAAGATGTTGCTGAATTAATCCATGTTCAAATTCCTCATAATTTTACCAGTCTTTTAGCATCCTTATCCATCCTCTTTATCTTCTTCTTCTTTTTCTTTTTAGTTTCTTAGGGTTTCCTCTCTCTTTTTTTTTTTTTAATGTGACTGCAGTGTTCAAGAAGTGGCCACAGAGAGAGAAAAGTGAGAACACCCAATTTAGATTCTCAATTATTGAGCTCCCCATGCAAGTATAAAAGGCCACCCCAACCTCACATCAACACTCACTGTCTCATCTGACATCCCACTTCTCTCCTCTCCTCTTCCTCCCAACTTAGGGTAAGCCTTCCATCTCCACTCCTCTCTATTGTTGGTGCTTCAGTGGTGTCAAACAAGAGAAAGTTTTGCTTCTTGTCTCTTCTCTTCCATGAACTAGAAAGAGCTATCCTCTGAATCAGCTGTATCTGCAGTCTCTAAGCATTTGATGCTGGTCTTCTTGTATAGGACTGTTAGTACATGGTCATGCAGTATAAATCTCACTCTCACTCTCTCTCTCTCTCACACACACACACTCAAACACAAATGAGTTCTTAATCTTCTGTTAGCTATCTTAAATTTCTTTGGTGTCAAAGAAGGAAACCTTTGCTTCTTGGCTCTTCCCTTCTATGGACCAGCAGTATTTGCAGTCTCTTAAGACTGATCTCTGTCTTCTTGTATAGGATTGTTAATACATTGAAGATGCAGGACACAGTAACACACACACACACTCTCTCTCCCTCTCAATCTCTGTCTTCTTGTATCTTGAATCTTTAGGACGTGACAAAATGAACAGGAAGTATCTCTCTCTCTCTCTCTCTCTCTCTGATGGCTGTATCTTGAATCTTTAGGACTTGCCAAGATGAACAGGAAGCCAGGAGACTGGACCTGCAGATCCTGCCAGCACCTCAACTTCAGCCGCCGGGACTCGTGCCAGCGATGCAGCGACTCGAGGCCGAGCAGCGACCGCTCCGAGTACGCCAGCTTCGGCGGCGGCCGCGTCGGTGGATCCTCGTTTGGCTTCAGCGGCTCCGACGTCCGCCCTGGCGACTGGTACTGCTCCTGCGGCGCCCATAACTTCGCCAGCCGCTCGAGCTGCTTCAAGTGCTGTGCCTTGAAGGAGGACTCAGCAGTCGGCGGCGGTGGCGGCGGCGGTTTCGACGGCGACATGCCACGGTCGCGGGGGTACGGCTTCGGCGGCAGCGGCGGCGGCGGCGGTGGTGGGCGCGCCGGGTGGAAGTCCGGGGACTGGATCTGCAACAGGTGTCACTCATGCCCCTTGTGTTCCTTGTGCATGTTCTTCATCAAACGTTCATCTAAGCTTTACATATGTGCAGTTCTTTTAGCTTCATCTGATACCAAACCCTTCTGGGCTCCGTGTTTAGCTAACATCGTCGAAGCATTTCTGTAGGTCGGGATGCAACGAGCACAACTTCGCAAGCAGGATGGAGTGCTTCCGATGCAATGCACCCAGGGATTCCGGTAACCCATCCACCGCTGGACTTATCATTTGTTTGCTTCCATCCTGAAATCTGATAGTATCAACATCTGGAAACCTCCTTGGCCTTTCATGGCAGGCACCGAAGTCTAAGGAGTCGATGAACCAGCGAAGAGACAACAGAAAGAGATGAACGAGAGCTTCAGATACGGTAGTGATCTCAAGTTATTGCTAGTTTTGCCTTTGGTCTTTCTTCTTGAACCCTAAGTTCTGTGTTGAGTGTTCCTTCTCTCAGTTTCAATTTGCTTTGAAGTCTGTGTCCCTCACCCTTCTCCTGCACCTCTTCCTATCTTTGCAATAGGTAATGTGAAGTCTCTTTCTGCTTTGTTATGAATGAAGATTATATGTCTGTCATCCTCCAAATGGTGGGGTATGTTCTCGAGCACATTAACTCCAGTGGTCCAAGGAATGTCTTGAGAAATGCCATGGCCTTTGACATGTCTACAAAAAGCTCCAAGTTTAGGTTTCCACAGCTGTTGCACTCCAAAAGAATCAAACATCAACAGAAGCTTTTCATGGGTGATGACTCCTTTTCACACACATCAAAGGAAAGCACCAAATGAATTGTCCATCTCTCTCCAATTGAATTATTTTGTGACACCATGATGTTTTCATGTGAAAATATAAGGCATGCATCAAATGATGAATTAAGATAAAAATATACATTGAAGGAAAGATAAGAAGAGAAAATAATAAATCCCTACCCTCATTTTGCATAACACACATCAAGTCCAGATGAGTAGTTGCTATCAGAACAAAAGCCAATGACAGTGACAATGTTGTCAACTTTCCTACTAATATTCTGCTATGTTGTGGCAAGGTTATGTATGCATTTGTAGCTAAAAATACTAAGAGTGGAAGATGGTCTCCACAAAGGACTTGATTGAGTGTGTCAATCACATTGGATTCTCTTTAGCTTTTAGCCAACTTTATCAAGGTTTCCCCTGTTATATTGATCTGGTCAAAAGTTCATGGCACCTATAATTCATATTTCCACCTCCATTATTCCCACATTTAGCAGGACTCTTTTCCCTGCTTTCTGGTGTGTGTTGCTTAGATTGTGCTGCAGCTTTCCTACTTTCAGCATTTTCTTGTTAAAACACAAGTGATTAGAGAATACTTCTCTGCTGCTATCATTTCTTTTGAGGAGGAGAAGTGCAGCTACCATGCTGCTTCTCCAGTAATATAAAATGGTGTTTCACATCAAGCCTTCTTCTGCAAGAGGAATACATGAGACTACTGATACAGTAGAAGTCATTTGAATCAACTTATCTCCTGTCAAATAAAGAAAATAGAACCTGGTGGTGGTCATGAGCCAAAATGTCTATGGTAAAACCAATATAAGACTTCTAATGTCCATAGACATGCAGAGCTAATCATCTGCTTTGACAAAATGACATCCAACATGAGAAATCAGTTAATATAGTCTCCAATCAAACAAACTTTAAAAGTCCCAAATTTCTGATCACAGGGTTTACTGCACTGAATTACAAGTCAGGTTTCTTTACATTGATCAAAGTTAACTGATAGCAGTACAAAAAGCTTTGATCAAACTATGCACAGTTGATCTCAGGGGGTTTGCTTGTCAGTTTTTATCTATCCTGAGATGTAGATGTTAGAGAAACCCTAGAGCATATCATGCCATTTCAGATGAGAAGCTTTAGCTAAGCTGTGTACTATCCTTTCCTTTTTGTCTTTTACATCACAACCTTCATACAAAGCTCTTTTGGCTTTCTTCCACCTGCTAGCTGAGAGTTCAAAGGCAAAACAAAGAATGGATCTCTTCTCCCAGCTGGTTTTCCTGCTCTATCCAAAATGAGAACTGCTGTACTAATAGTGGTTGACTGAATTTATTGGATAAATACAAAGGAAAGAGACACATATGAAGGATGTAAATATTATATAATATCAATATTTTTGGAGGGATATGAAAGACCCGAAAATATTACAACATCAACCTCTCATTAACATATATAACCAGGATAGGACCAGATCGAACGCCTAGGATTCGTCGGCCACTCGACTTATCCATTAATCGAACGGTGGAAAAGCCTCCACGCTCGCCTACGATGCAGCTTTGGATCCCCCCGGTCGGTTTATGACTCCACCGTCGTCCACGCTCACGCGGTTGTGACCGTCCGATGAGTTCTGATCGGACGGCAAGCAGCCCATCTCTAGATCACGGCATCCCACGTGATCTTGTAAACTCGTTCTCCTTCCCCGCTCTTGGACAAACGGCAGAGGTGATAAGAAGTACTCTGAGGCAACGCTCTGCTTCTTCTTCTTCTTCTTCTCTGTCGATCTCTTCTCTTCGAGGAGAAAGAGGACGAGGAGGATGCTGCAGGAGCAGGCAACCAGCTCCCTTCCTTCGGGCAGCGAGAGATCCTCGAGTTCCGCCCCTCTGATGGAAGTCAAAGAAGGCAAATCTTCTACTTTCTTTTCTTTTCCTGCCGGCCTTTTTCCGGTAGGAATTGATTAATTCTCGTGATTTTGCTTAAGAATAGTATTTTCGTCGAAGAATCTGTGATTTCTCCGTCCAAAATGCGATCCTTTTGAGTTTGATTTGGCCAATGCGTAACTGGTCCCTCTTGCTTCTCCAAGATTACATTTTTACGGAGAATGGCGGATTTTTATCGGCATTTTAATCCCAGCTTCGATGTATTTTGGAATTTTTTGACCTCTTTGTTGGAGTGTGTTGGTGAAATTTCGATTTTCTGTTTGCTGTGATATAGGTATGGAAAGCGACGACGAGATCAGGAGAGTGCCAGATTTCGGGTTCCAGCCGGCCGGCCCATCGACCTCCGGCCGGGAGGCCGCTTCGGCGGACGGTACGGACCAGGCCCAGCCCGGCCAGCGGCGGAGAGGGAGGAGCGTCGCCGACAAGGAGCACAAGCGGGTGAAGAGGTTCGGAACATGTTTCCTTTTCTGCCCCCCATTTGGATACTTTGGGAATGATCTGTGTACATAGTAGTGACCCGTTCGCCTGCTTTTGGTGCGTCCCTTTCCACGAAAGGTTGCTGAGGAATCGAGTGTCAGCTCAGCAAGCACGGGAGAGAAAGAAGGCTTACCTGAATGATTTGGAGGCCAAGGTGAAGGATTTGGAGGCCAGGAACTCACAACTGGAGGAGAGGATGTCCACGTTGCAGAATGAGAACAACATGCTGAGACAAGTATGCCTTCTTGACCTTCATGATATTTCCCTGTCATGGTCACTATTCATGTCGACATTTGATTCCTCATTTAACATGAGGATATGAATTCCTAGGAATAATCAAAAGTGTTGGTCCAAATTCTATAATGGAATATTCCGAGCACGGATCACATTTTGATTTTTGATGGGATTCGACACTCCGATGATGCCATCGGAAATTAGATCTTGGATTCAGAGGGTGGGATTTAGGAGGTGAGATTTCTCATATCCCTATAAACTTATACCGAATTGGTTTTGGACTTCGGATAGAGTGTGGAATTTAGATGATGCTATTTTAACATATAATTTTGAAAGTGGAAATTAAAATCCTGGGACTTCATCGGAGGTCACCGTCCCAAAAGGTCCTTTTCGACTTACTAGAGTTGTATATCTATTCCGATCTGATAATGGGGGAATCTTTTAGACGTAATTCATGTAACTATATATTGCTCGGAGTTCGTAGTGGTTATGTATCTTCTTTTATAATGCTTTCTATCATCTAGGTGTAGTAACTTATTTGTTATTTGTGTTAGTATGTATCGATTACGTTAAAATGACTTCCTGAATCTAGTGTTGTTTGTTTCTCTTAAGCTTATGGTTCGTGATTGCCATGAAATCTTGTTTTTGAAGCTGATGGTTGTATGCTAAAACCAAAAGTAGATATTGAACTTCAAGGAGGAAATCTTATATGGGGGTGATCATACTCTGTTATGTGTGAATGACGACACATTCGGAAGAAATTTTGCAATCTCATTTAGTCACTAAAAGTGAACAGAAAGTATAAACCATAGAGTTGTGGGATAAAAATGCGAGAAGTATGTACAAGAAAGGAATTAGCGAATTGGCAATGAGATATTATCCATGCTCTTTAAAAAAAGGTTAGAGGGGCACCAACATCTCTTAGGTCTATGTGGTTCCACAGCTAGTTTGAGTACACAAGATGATGTTTCTTTAAGAACTAAATAAGCTACTTGAAATTGCCACAACATTTTCCTGTCATACCGTAACCATTTTATTTATGATTCCTTGTTTTCTAATTCTTCATGTATGAATAATCATTGATGTTCTTCGTAGCATTGCAATTTTCACTTGTTTGTTGTACTTGTATCTACCTTGGTTCAATCAAGATGTACGCTTCTGCATGTTGTTTGGCAATAAAAGACAGTTATAAGTAGGAAAGTTGATAAAACTGGTGTTCGTCAGACTATTTGATTATCCAACATGCACATTTCCTTATGAATCGAGCAACTTCCTGATTTGGCACGCGTAATCCAGATTGCGTCATCTATGACATGAGAATAACTTTTCTAGCCATACTAAATTGCTTTGCGAAGAAACATGACTTATCTGTGCAGAAACACCGTGTTCTCTTCCATGGGGACTTTATTTCATTAGATCCTTAGCTGATATGTGCCACTCCACCTTATGTTGTTTGTAAACGTTCATGGTTTTGGTAGCTATGATCTATGTTGGTTTTGTGTGAACACACTGAATCATTATAGTTAATCTCACAGTTGAGGGAATAAAATGCTCTCTGACAACTTCTATTTCTCCTGCAGATCTTGAAAAATACTACTGTTAGTAGGAGAGGATCTGGTATTAATGCCAATGGAGAAGGCACGTAGAGTATCGATCCAAACGCAAGAACTCACACTGGTAAGCCTACTACAATTTCGCAGCAACCCTGATGAAGGGATCCAAAAAAAGAAGAAAGACAATTATGATTGGAAATGTTGTGGACTTTGATTCAAGTAACTGCTTGTGTACTCCTTTTTATCTGAATCTGGATGATGTGCTTAGTGATTGCCCTAAAATAGTGATGCATCTTTGTGAGTACTCTTAAGTAGGAAAAAGAATGACATGCCTTAATGTGTAAAAAGATACCACTGCTCCAACACAGATAAGCAAATCTCCAATTCTTGAACTTAATTTGTTAAATTGAGTTATTCTCATTATTTAGATCTTAGTGTGTCAAATGAGGCTCATATCTTTTAGGAAAGCATATAATAATAGATTTATACATTTTGATTTTTAGAGGAAGCATCAATCATCAGCTTAGCAAATTAGGTGAAACAATGGGTTAAATACAAATTATCCCAGCTGCCTTTAGTGTTTTAGTCCCTATACTTTAAATCCATCTTTATGATTATGAAAGTGAAATATTAAGGCTCATTTATTTTAACGACATCAGTTTTATCAATGGAAATATGAAAATAAAAGATAAAAATATATTTTAATATTCAGTGGTGGACGATGGCGGCATCGCTGGCGTCGGTTGTGGTGGACCCCTCCCTCTTTGCAGACGACCCGAGGTTCTCGTCGAAGTCATTTCGCTCCTCTCGCATGGAGTGGATCCATCGGGGGATGTCGACACTGTGCTCGTTCACCGGATCCTAGAAGAGGTTGTAGGAGGGCCTAAGAAGGCGAGACCCAAGCGCACGGTAGAAGAGGGAGGAGGATGCGACGAAGGAGGAGGGGGCAGTGAAGTCATGGGGTGAGGGACGAGATAAGAGCATAGTCAACAAGGCAAGACTCGAAGTCTAGGCCAAGCAAGATGTTGGAGGGCTTGATGTTGGCGTGCACGATTGACGGGTTGCTCTGGTGGAGATAGAGGAGGCTAGTGGCCACGTCCTCTGCTATCTTCAAGCACGACGTCCAATGCAACAGTCGCTCCTTGTGGATGGGTGGGTGGCGATGAGGTTGGCGTGCGCTCCTTGTGGAGGCAAGTGGCATCGCGGTGAGGGTCAATTTTATCATCGTCGAAAATGGCTGGGTAACTACATCGACGTCGATGCTAGCCACACTGTCATCCACTACCGAACATTAAAATATTTTTTTTATCTTTTATTTTCATGTTTCCTTCGATAAAATTGATGTTGTTAAAATAAATAGATTTAAATATTTCATTTTCATAACTATAAAGATGTTAATGTAATTTTTAAAACAATTGATGGATTGGGTACAGTAACATTTTACCCTACCTAAAGTAAAAAAATCTGAGGTTATATAGTTTGCAATCATAGATGCAATTTTTCTAGAAGAAAGATTGTTTCCCAGGTTGTAGACAGATGATTTGTCCTAAACTTACTGCTGAAAGATGCAATTTTTCTCAGAGAAGAAAGATTGTTTCCCAGGTTGTAGAGAGATGATTTGCCTGAACTTACTGCTGAAATATTGCTGTAATATATCAAACCACTTGAGGTGAGGTCAAGATTCTCTATACCATTCTCTGGGACCAATACATTTCCTACTCACAAAACAAGCATCAGAACATTACCTTTTCCTCTCTGTTTTGCTGGGTCTTCTATCCCTTTTATATTGAACAGATTTCAATGGCTCCTTGTCTCAAACTTTAGCAGTGACTCCATGGACTCACCATGTGATAACAAATTAATTGGAAAAATAATTATAACCAAGTTTCAACAAATTTGCACTAAGATTAAATAATATTACATGTAATTATAAATTGATTATGAAAAAAGAGCATACTTTTGACTCAAGAATAAGTTTATTCATGACACACGACGAAACAAGGACAAGAAAATGCACAAAATATTGCACACTGCTAAAACATGGAAGATTAAATAGCCTTTATCAGTACAAACCCCTAAATGCTGTCATCTAGTGTTTCTTTTTTGAAGATTTTTTAAGGGGTTTCCTTTTTTTGGCTTCAGCTTCCTTGCTGTAGAAGATGTGTCTTGTTCCTTTTCGTTCTTCCGTTGCTTTTCCGCCTTCACATCGAACATTGTAACTGCCTGTTCCATAATTATCTCAAAATTTAACGCTTTTCTTCTTAACTTTATTAGAAACAGAAGAAATGACTTTTCAGAAGAAAATAAACTGAATAGATTTCTAACAATAAATCTTGCCTTGTTGACATCAAGTATTGCATGAGAGCTTTTGGACATCAGCTGGTGGAGAATTTTTGCTGTTTGTTGCTTCTCTTGTGAGCTCATCCCATTTCCTTCCACAAGGAGCAGAAACTATAGAAAAGAAGCAATCAATATAAGCCTTGTATATGATACCATGCTAAACCCTATTTTTTTTAAAGAATATAAACCAAATGTGCACTTTCCGGAATGTGGCTGCATATCACATATGCACTATCTGACACACTGACTGCCAGCAAACCATGGATGCTTTTTAGACATTGCTAGCATCTCAAAGTCTCAAAGTTTCCAATCAACAACAAAAGATAACTCTGTACATGAACAAAAATATATATTTGAACATGCAATTGAAGCAGTGTTTTCCCAAAACTCTCATTTCTGTTGTGGATTTGTCTATGAAGTAGAAAACAGATATGTGAGAATAAATATGTAAAGCAAATATACTCAATTACACCATTACCATCTGCTAGTTTGGCCTCAATAATTGGTATGTCTTTATCATCATTTACATGGTCATAGCCATGACGTCTCTTTCAAGTACCCATTTGTTCATCAAGCGCATGCTTCTCTTTTTTATGCTTCTTTATGCCTGCAAGAACGATTGGTCAGTCAGAATCATGTGCATCCTACTATACATAATAAGCAATTTGTTCATAAGATGGAAAAAAGAACCATTAGCATAGTGGAAAACTTCTTGTAAGACTAACCTTTCATCTTAGCAAACAATTCCCACTTTGTAGGAGGCTTAGGCATTGGGAGCTGAAAAAAAAGCAAAGTTTAATTAGTGTCATAAAAAAATATGTGAAGGAATATGACAGTAGAAGTTGGAAGTACATACATCTAGTAATTCATCGCATGAAAATGCAAGTGGGAAGATAACAGGGAACTCAATTCCTGCCAGAAGGAAATATAGGCACAAGAAATCAAACATATGCATGCAGTTTTGTGGAGGAATCCACAACAGCAAACATTTCTAGTTATTTGCCGAGAGAAAAAGCAGCCCAAAAACAAACTCATAGCACTTGGTTCCAGAGATGACTAGAAATTCGTCAAACAACTAAAAGCAACATAATCTTAAGTTGGATCAACTACTTCACATTCAATAGGTGCTCTAACACAGGTTAACAAATCAGCATTTGATATCAGTACTTGCTGTCGGAAGGACTAGAAAATACTATCATGAACGCGACTTCAGATATGAATGAAAGCTAAATTACCTAATCCCCACAATAACAAAATGATTGCAAGCAAATCGAAGAGGAGCACCAACTGTGTGATAACAGTACCCATTGCATCTGTGGCGACCAACTTCTGCGGAAGATAGAAAATCATGCGATTTTTAAGCCTAATGATTATTTGTCATTGCTAATTACTCTTGCAGTTTTCTCTGGTTTTGAAATACAACTTGTTTTCCAAGTGTTATAGGCCTAAATATCTTTCTTTTCTTTTCTCTATACATAGAAGACAGAACACGTCACACAAATTTACAAGAAAACAACAATGCATTTTACTCCTAATTCATTACAAAAAAAATTAATGCATAATTTGGACGACAACCCTTATCGACCGAAGCTGCAATAGAACAAGTAATTGCAAATATAGGAAAAAAATAAAAAATAAAAAATACAAGAATGATGAACGCAAGAATCCAAAACCTTACGTGCTTCTCCTTCGGAAGCTTGGTCGTGGGCTGAGGCAGCAGAACGACGGGACGATCAGGGTCGTCGCTTGACGGAAGGGCGAAACGAGAATCGGCTATGGCTTGAACCAGCTCGGTGCCCTTCTCCAGGCACGCCCTCGTCAGCTCCTGCCAAGTTATCACGATGAAGACAAGGAATCGAGCTCGAGTAACAACAGAAACAATATCATCATGCTATCTACAGAAACCGTCGTGAAGGACGGGGTTTTAGCACGGTTCGGAGACCAATCGAGTACACCATTGGCAAATAAACTAATTTCAATGATTGCAACCCGGAAAACCTAAATTTACCAAGAGAATCTTCTCACATACACGCATCAGCATCAACAGTTAACGAGGAAGAAAGGGAGATAGAGATGACTGTTACGAACCGAGAAGATGGGATGGTTTCGAAGTGGTGCGTGGGATCGGACGCCACGAGGCTGCCCCAATCGATCTGATACTTCTCCGCCTCAATGTGCGGAGACGTTCCACCTTGCTTCGCCGCCGCCTCCACCGTCTACAGTTAGGAAGCCGTAGCCGTAGCCGACGACTCGAAGGCGCGACGGTGCGGCCCGACTCATGATTAAATGACATTAGGGCGTCCAATAATATATGGGCCACAATAAATGGGCCGGCCCAGGTACAAAACATCGAATCCACACGGGAATCCCCTCTCTGCAATCTCCCAATACACTGAGCTACAAGTGACATCACTAATTTCGATTGCATCTTCTTCTTTGTGAGAGAGATAAATCGTTTCTCTCTTTAAGTATTTCACGATGTTTACATCGGATCACATTTAATTGTTACTGAACACAGATTGGTAGAAGAAAGAAACTGTCTTCCAATAAAGGACAGATTATGATTCAGTTTTGAGGAACAAACATATGTGGACAAGTTTTCCACCACTGAATTCCCCAGCGGAACTGGAAGAATATTTACAGTTAGCAAGCTGATGAATTCTTCTTCAGCTTCTACGATAATATAAGATGGAGTATCTCTCCTGAATATTTGAAGGATTTCTCAGTCTCTTCCAAGCAATGATCCTTCTCTTCTCTAGACCAGCTCTGCAAAGAAGAGTAGCAAAACAGCTCAGCAAGAAACCCATGCTTTGCAATGTGGACTGCTACGACCAATAACTTGAGAAATTAAAACAAAAGGCAGACAAGAACATGCTGGATAACAGTATCTTTAGTGTGTTTTTGTGTCATACCGAAGCAACTCCGTTCAACTTATCTCGCACATTCTGCAACAGTTGGGAGAGATCACCATCCCACTTGTAGAACTGCAGCTCTTTGCTGTCTAAGATCTTCTCCGCTACCTACGATGGGACAGAGATTGACAGTTAAATCGACAATGAACTAATGAATGCAATTAATGGCCAAGTCAACTATGTAAGTCCATGCCAGAGATTTAAATCGGTACTCAATGGACAACGTCAAGGATGCAAATGTGTTAGTATAACAACAGATGACGTGTATGAAGGATAATGTGGGTAGCACCGGCGTACTTCTAAGGGTACAGCCATCAGGCATGGATGCACTGAACACCACACCGACGGGGCAATAGGGGTGTAATCTGAACCAGGGGCTGGCCTGAGGACCAATTTATGCCTCCTACTTTAGTAATTCAAGGCAACTTAACAGTTTTATCTGCACCGATCGTTAAGGAATAATGCGGATGCCTCAGCATTAAGCCCACTAAATAAAAACTAAACTTTTTTTGGATCCACTTGCGGACATAGTTGCTCAACTCAGTATGATCTTTTATACAGTATCTAGCACGAGGCTTTTGCATTAGTATGTCTCTATAAAAGGTTTTCAATTCCAAATAAACTGGAAAGAGCCACTCTCTATGTACATAAAATTGGAACATTTGGTTGCTAAATTTTTCAAGGTAGCATTTACTACAAGCTAAGATGAATTTATAATCCATCAGTGTTTGGATATATATAATGCAAATAGGCAAAATATTCATATAGCCAATCCAAATGGTTGGAACTTTACAGCTTCTTGTTGTTGTAAAATAGGCAAAATATTTAGCTGGCAAATGATAATTATTCTCCAAGAAGAACACTTTTTGAAAAAGAGGCAAAATACCAAATGAACTCAAAACTTAATGGAAAAAATGCAAATATGGAGCTATTTTGTTAGCAACTGTAGTAATCTTGAATTAATTTTTCAGAAGAGTGCTACAAATTCACGTTTGCAAACACTATCGAAGGAAACAAAAGCTACAGACGAGTACCTTTCTACCAATCATTCGACCACCAGCAGAGTGAGCAAAATATATGTTGTAGAAGTGGCAGATGAAAGCTTGAGGATTCTTTTCTGATAGCTCTTCCAGATAACGAGCATAAGAAGCACCTACAGAAGGTTCAGGAATGGTATGTCCTTGGTCCTTGAACCACTCTAAATCTTGGACCAAGTTCTCGGACCTTTCCAAGCCAGTATTTCTGAACTCAGCATCTGCATACGATGGCCAAATATAATACCAAACTAAGGTCCAACCATTTACTATTAGTTAAATTGCAATCACATACAATCAAGTTAAAACTTTAATCAAAACATCCTTGTTACATGAATAATTATAAGTTATCACATCATTCCATCATAAAAAAATTTAAAAGCTGATGAATTGGGTTAAGGATAATTAATAGATGATGATGAATCCCTAATAGAAAACATAAAGGCATTAAATTATGAGAATATATATTGAAATTTGATGTATGCAGCATTGGTGGAGGTCCCTTCGGCCATGTTTTTTGTTCTCATTGAAACTTAGTACAGAACAGATTTTGCTCTGATAAGACTGCTAGGATTCGACCCTTCTAGCCAGGATTTCTCTAGTTCAAGGAGGAGGAAGGCCTCCATATGTGCTAAGAAAAAAAAAACCTAATTCAATGCTGAAAATAAAAAAGAATACTAGTAAAAGAAGTCTCAAAAAGCATACAACTATTCTTTTATAGGCTATTATTGCCCAATTCCAAAATAATATAGGACACAACCAATCTACGGATCATATACCATTCCTCTTCATGCATTTGCTGCAGCCTTCTCTTTTTATTCACTGACATATGCCCTTCGGAGATTTTTCTGCAAGTGGCATACTTGGAGATATAGTTCAATTGGCCATCCAAAGAAAAAGTTCAGGGATCCTTTAGCTCTTATGAGGGTGATCTGCCCTTCCCTGTGTCCAAGAGTACTAGTTGGACTTGAATGGGTAATCAAGTAGTCCAGGACTTGGACCGAGTGTCACTCAATTGGTACAAGCAGCTTATCTGGGTCCCAGTAGCAGTTTATGACAGTCTAAGAAAACCACAGGCTGCTAATTTATGTTATCAGAGTCACTAACTGGCTCACAAACTAATGCCAGGACTCGTCAAATTACTAAAGTTTGGAGAGGGGGATGGCCCTCTGATCCTTGTTTTTTATTCACTTGGATGTAACCTATGATACTTGTTCTAGAAAGTAATATATATTCTGTTTTGGTTAAAAAAAAGCATAAATAGCTATCAGGTCGTCCCAGTACTTTAAATATTCTTTTGATTGATCATGTGTTCCAACATATTACTGTAGCATCCAATTAAATAATGACTAACAACACCAATAAACAATTACCAATGCATAGTTGGTGATCAAGAGAAGGTATCTAGGGTCTTATGCATGCATCATCTTGCATATCCTTCAATGACTTTATACTTCATGTCTGAGACTGCCTATCCAAACCCACTACATGACAGACTCATGATCCTCCCAACAGAATTGGCATGGGACTTTAGAAATTTTTGTTTCCAAACGAATGATCTAGGTACCCAATTTTCTGATTTCAAGATAAACAATCCTCTTTTATGTGAACCTTTCTCTTTGAAAGAATGGCTTTACCAGCACCCTATGCTGACTCCCATTTTCACTCTTTTGCATTGAGACTTTGATCCTATACAATTTGAATTATCTGTGGAGTATTAGACATTAAAAAATTTGGATACTTGTGGATGAGGAATAATAGATCTTGCCATTCTGTCCATAGAACAAAAAGTAACGAACTAAATTGAGTCTAGGCATTGTTTGATAACTACTCTATGACCAATTTAGTACACATGATTTGCATATGACTCATTCTAACGTGAATCTTTCAGCTGGAAATACCTTAACTAAATTACAATAAAAGAGAAATAGAACGAACTCTATGAGGTTGTTTATTTCTGTTAAGTCAAGCGACAATAATCACAGCAGCTCTGAATGACCACCATGGCCGGATTTGAGTGAACAATTCTATTTTTTTTTTTCTCTCTACATAATTAAAAGAAAGAGAGCACCACTACTCAAGGAGTATTGAAAGGTTGATCAGAGATTGGAGCATAACTTACAGCAGGGGTAGGCAGCCTTCTGGACGATGGTCTCGAGGGTATCATAGACTAGCTTGTTGTCGACCAAGAACCGGAGGTAACCATCAACGGAAGGTTCCCACTTGCTGACGGGCGGCGAGTCAGGCTCCTTCTCCCCTTCCTTGGCCTGATCCCTTGTGTGCAGCTTCATCGCGACGGCTCTCATCTCGTCCACGAACCCGCCGGCCCTTCCGGGCGTCTGCCGCTTCGGCATCTCGGTCGTGGTGGCGTAGACGACCAAGGCCCGCAGAGGCAACCAGTTGCCAGCAACTACCCGGGGGCGGCGGAGGAGGAGTCGGTGTGTCCCTAAGAAGGCGGATAAGGGAGAAGGGGAAGGGCGACGGGGAGCGGAGAAGTGTCGGGATTGAGAGATGGGAAGTGTGGACGATGCCATATTTATGCAATTGCGGGGAGACGACGAGGAGTAGGAAGAGAACGAAGGAGGGTTTGGTTATTGCCGTTAGGTTTTGGCTTCTGCGAGACGGGGGATTGCGACAAGAAAGAGGAAGAGTACGGGGAATAGCTTCCTTTATTTTCGGTGTGGCTGCTAAAACACGCATCAGCTTAACAACAATACGCGATCGCTTCCGAACTGCCTCGTTATTGCATGAAGCCATGGAATTTGGGTTGGGCCCATCACCGCGGATTCCATAACAAAGAGGGTGGGTTGACGGGTAGAAGAAGACGGACCGGAAGGTATCTGTTCACGTCTCGTCATCGTTTTCCTTTTAAGTTTCTCCATCCTATGTTTTTTTTTTTTGTCAACCAACTGGGTTACCTTCTTCATCATTGGGTACAACCTCGGAGGACCCACTTGTGGGGCCCAAACCGTCGGTCCAACTGTACCCGGGATGCACAGGTATGGGGCCCAGGTGCTGTAACGAGGTGGAGCCCGCTTTCACGCGTGGAAAGTGCGCCGCGTCACTGTCGTTCCCTAAGTCCCGACGAGAGTGACGTCGCTCAGGACCCACGTGGAAACGGTTCCTTTTTATTTTATCACGTTAATGCTATGGAAATGATGATGGATAAATTTTCTAGAAAAACTAATTTTAATTTTTGTTTTCTAGAAGGTTCGTATTTTCGGAGTCCTTAATATTTAAAATAACAAAAAAAAAATTCTCAATCATTCTTTTGTTTTTCCTCCTCTCTCTGCCCTTTTCAAATCCATTATATTGAAACCAGCCAATGTATTGAATCGACCCAAAACTTAAACCGATCCGAGATAAATAATAGCAAATAAATTAAATAATATGAATATATATTTATTTTAATAAAAAAATCTAAATTTATGAATATAAATATAATGAAAACAATAAAATAATGACAAAATAATGACACAACTACAAATTTTAATTTCATCTTAAATTTATAAAAAATATAAAGAAATCAAAATTTTAAGAGCTAAATTAATCACAAAATTGGCCATTTAATTACTAAAAAATAAAAAAATAAAAAATGGCTTCATTAGATATTTTTTATTTTTTTATAAAAAATTAATATTTTTATTAAAAAATATGTGAGTTGTACTTTTTTTTAATAATATTACATTATTTTTTAAATATGATCTAAAAGTCAGTGTAACTTTATTCAAAAATAATTTAACTTAAATCTTAAAAATAATTTTAATATCTTTAAAACCTCATTACACCATGTACAGGTGGTTTTTGGACCAAGGTTGTGGTAAATTCACCATAAATAGGGTAAAATTAAAAAAATCTAAGTTTATATTTTAAAAGGATAAATAAATAAATAAAATATTTTAATGGCTCAAAAAAGGAAAGATAATCATTCATGCATTTAAAGTTATTTGCAATATATTTTAAAAAAATTTAAAAAAATTTGGAATATGTTGAATGTGAGTTATATTGTTTTTGAATGAGATTATCTCCTTTTTTTTTAATAAGGTTCCCAAAATAGTATAACTTCATTCAAAAGTAGTGTGACTCAAGATTTTAAGAAAAAATTTTATTGTCTTTAAAACCTCAAAAAACTTTCTATAATAATATTCATGCCACTAACATCTGTTTACCTTATTGAGACAACTTACCTAAGATTTGTCTCATGCCAAGCCATTCTTTTGATTTCCTTGTGATTTTGGAAATGAAGTAAATCACCCTAAAAAGGTTTGTCATATTGAGAACTGTTTCCAAGGTGATTCAGTCAATCTAAATAGTAGTTGTGTCCAGAACATCCAAATCTAAGATGTGGATAGTAGTCTAGTTGGGAGGTGACCTAATTCTAATTATTTCCTCAATTATAAGGCACATTTATGGCACTCAACTGCCTTTGGACTCCCCATTGTCATCTACCCCAACTCTTATTAATGTGCCTGGAGTAACCTTGCCTTCTTCTTTCTTTATTTTAGTACTTTGAATCTTTTTCCCCAAGAACTTGTAGATCCTTCACTTGTAGGAATCCTACATACCTCTTTCCTTTCTTTGCCTAAAGGTTGCATCAGCTTACTGTGATTATGATCCCTCAAAAAGAATCACAGCCAGCCAGAGCTAAATTGTTGAGCATCTATGGCTTCTTAATTTGTCTTGTTTAATGAGAACCAAGAATAAATGTTATTGCAGTGTTCTCAGCTTTTTGTTTGAGTAAGAACACATTCTTGGTGGATTTACTTGGAGTTAATTGTGTTTATGGTCCATAAACAAGATGAGTGTTAATTAAGCAAGCACCTAAAATTGACTCAAAGTGATATGGATTTACATGAAATAGTGACCAATAGAAACTGGGGCTGAGCATGTAACAGTGCAAGGACTGCTCCTCAACTGTATTCACAAACCTCAAAGCATGCAACATTCATTTTTCTATCATCACAAATCCACCTTATAATGATAAAAATAATTCTACTTAGCTAGAAACTCAATAGGACTGAGTTTTGTTGATTGAATGAGCTGAAGTAAACTGCAGTATGAGAGAGGCGCAGCTTACAGCATCTACTGCAGCATCATGGCAGCTTTTACTTGTGCCATCATAAGAACTCTGTAGAACTAATTGTTAGGAATCCACAGGAGTGAAGGGAAGGAGATATGCTGCAAGATCTTAAAAGACTTTAAACAGGAAGATAATTTGTGGTAGTCGAGACTATGTTCTATTCTCAACCTGATGACTAAGATCCTACTTAAATGTTCCCATTGGGTCTTTCCATTGAGCAGTCATAGTGGTGGATAGATAGATAGATAGATAGATGCAGTTGTCACAGAAAGATTTATATTTGGAGGAGATGAAAGCAACCATTTGAGCTTATGATATCTCTTAAACGAAGGTTGTACTTGTAATTAAGATCGTATTGTTACACTCGCATCACTTTCATGTTACATGATTTGATTGTGCAGGGTGAACTCTTAGATGAGGAAACAAAGATACATAGATGCTTACTGCAATCTTTCTCACCATCTTCAAGTGCATGAGAGAGACTGCTGCTCGATGGGATGATAGAGATGGATGATGTGATCTATATGTGGTTGTATTCACAGACAGACCAAACAAGATGAGACCTACTAGAATTATCCTTGAGCTGCGATGTGGCCTAGACGAAGAAGCCGTCTTCACCTGCATGTGAAGCGGGGGTTGGGCGATTCCTGCTGAGGAGCTCTTCTATCATCTGCAACGCCACCCTCTCTTCGTCGTCCACCCCTCCGACCGCCTCCTGCGACGACGTCCCCTGATCCCCTGCGAGCGAAGACGGCCCCATCATGGCCTCCTTGGCGTTGCCGAGCTCCACGGTCATGACCCAGCTGGAGTCGGCGCGCGTGCCGGCTCGCTTCTGCCACACCCCGATGTGGGACTTCTCGGTGTCGAGGCGGAGGCAGGTGAGCGAGGGGGACGGGGTGGCCTTGCAGCACTTGCGGAGCTTAGCGCTAAGGACCTCCGACAGGGCGGCCTTGGAGGACTCGTGGGCGGCGACCTTGCCGGGGTCCCCGTCGGGGTTCAAGGGCACGGGGAAGTTGGTCTTCGCGTTGCGCCCGCACATGAGCACCGACGCCTCGTCGTAGGCTCGCGCCGCCTCCTCGGCCGTCTCGAAGGTGCCGAGCCACACCCTTCGCTTGCTGTCCGCATCGCATGCACAACCATAAGAGGAAAAGAACGAATGTAATGCCTTCATCGTCCAACATAGGTTGAGAGGAAAGAAACAGCAAGGAATCAACAGGTACTCCATCTATGTGGGGAGTCACAAGTACTACTTACAGAAGAGGATGTCTTATCTCAGAGACCCAGGAGCCCCAATGGCGCTGCCTGACTCCTCGGAACTTCTTCAACTGTACCATGATGCTGTTCTTGCAGTAAAACTCTGGCAGCCGGACAAGAGAAGGCAGGGAGGAAGAGATATATAGGAAGGAGACCAGAGAAGTAAAGACGCGCTTCCTTTTCACCGCCTGCAAAGTACAGAATCTCCAGGGTTTCGACTAGAGAGAGAGGAGCGAGTGGCTATAACTTGAGAAAGAAGGTGGGGAAGGAAGAGGAAGGAGAATGTGCAGGGAGGCATTGAGCAGAAGGTGGCAGATCTGTCGGTGAAGCGAGGCCATATGCTCTCTACCACACATAGTGGAGTGGTAATAAACTCCACCTACGCCCATGAATAACTCATTCAATTCTTCAAGCTTACAGCCTTCCTATTACCTGTCTTCTCTGTCACTGATCCAAGACAACATAATCTTCCATCGGACCAACACAGCTTGTCAAACAAGAGAATAAAAGAATGACTGTTATGCAGGGTAAATCAATCAGCTTAATATCTAATGATATCTCTTATATTGTTTCATTATGTTGTTGCATGAAGCAGATGGTTGCACTAAAGAATGAATGAATGAATGCAGTCGTATGAGAGTCCATAAAACAGATCCCTGACAATGACAAACATATTGTTGGCAAGTCTGATAAGATTAGCACTTATAATTAAGAACAAAAGGTATACAGAAAGACCACTGAAAGCAGTTGCATGAGATCAAGGCATCAGTTGGTGATGGTGATGATAGTAATCAATGCATGAGCTGAATCATGAATCAATCATCTGGTAGTCATTTTCCTAGCACAGGCAGAGATGAACGGTATGAACTGGGATGTGGGGTTATGAGTTCCTTGGACTTGCTATTTTACTCATAAATTTATCAGCTACCAAGTTTCATCTTTGCTGTCGGTAATCCAAATATATATATTGGAAAATGTCATGCATACTTTCACAGATCGATCCGATCCTGTGCATCGTCATAAAAGCAGATCCAACCTCTTGTTTCTATTATCTTATCTCGAACAAGGAAGACCAGCATCATGGCATCAACCAGAAGTCAATACTTGTGATCCTTTCACCGTAAACATCATCTTCTGCCCATTTACTTCTGCTCATCATACAGTTCATGTTTACGATGAAGAACTCGTCGCGGTAAATAAGGCTCTCTATGCATCTTTGATTTATGGAAGTAGGTTTTCTTGACCTGTGTTGTCTACATTTGACTTTTTGCACTCGTCATTGAATCCATAGTTCACCTGCTTCTGAGAACCCAGAGAGTTGACACAGCTGTTGGTACTCTCTGCAGCCATGAAGCTGGACCAGCCACGAGCCTCAGACCTCTGTCTCTCTCTCACTCTCTCTCCATATTCATTTGTGTATCTAACCCACACAAAGAAGCCCTCTCTCTCTC
This sequence comes from Musa itinerans, assembly GCA_001649415.1. Classification (NCBI taxonomy): domain Eukaryota; kingdom Viridiplantae; phylum Streptophyta; class Magnoliopsida; order Zingiberales; family Musaceae; genus Musa; species Musa itinerans. The sequence goes on from LVTN01000793.1 coordinate 108,698, forward strand.
TCTCTCTCTCTCTCTCTCTCTCTCTCTCTCTCTCTCTCTCCATATTCATTGCTAATCTGAGCCAAGAGTCTGTCATGTCAAGCGAGACTTGGTTGTCATTAAAAGCTCATGCATGGGGCCATATTGAAGGCACACCAGAGCTCTGCAGATGGTAATATAAATGCTTCAAGTTTCTTCCTTTCGTTTGCATTCATCCTTTTGGTCCCCAAAGGTTTAGATTTCCTGCACATATTCCATCTACACGACATGGGACATGAACAAGAACAAAGTAAGAAAAGTCCGACACAGCTAACCTCTCCTCCTCATATCTGCAACCTAAATGGATCAGCACTTGTTCTCAGATAAACCACAGCGAGATCAGTGCATGTTCTCAGTGAATGCACAGGTGAAGAAGCACGAGAAGAAAACACGAGGCCATTTATTACCTTCATCACCACCCCACTGGCTGTACCAAAAAACACTAGCTTTAAGCTGTGTGGTTGGGGATGATAAGAATTAAACGAAGAAGATAGAAATGATTGGGGATGATAAGAATTAAACGAAGAAGATAGAAAGATAGAAATCGTAGAAGAAACTATGAAATGTATAAGATGTAATTGGCTAATTCATTTTGATAGTGAGCTATTGATAGCTATTTATACACACTCAACAGGGAGGTTATACACATTCAGCAGGGAGGATTTTTCTCAACTGTTTAGAGATTTTCTCAACTGCCTTGAGGAAATCTTATTTGCTTATCATGCCCCCGTAAGATTGAGCTTCCATCAAGGATGCTGATCTTGGACCAATGAGATGAAAATAGTTTGCGGGCAAGAGGCTTTGTGAGTGAGTCTGCTAGTTGATCAGCTGTATGTACGTGAGAAACACGGAGTTGATGTCTGACAACTTGATCTCGCATGAAGTAGAAATCGATGACAATGTGTTTCATGCAAAAATGAAACACTAGATTGGCACATAAGTAGGTAGCTCCAATATTATCACAGTATATTGTAGGAATAACCGTGGAGTTGACATTGAGTTCCTTGAGCAGATTTGTAACCCAATTGAGTTCAACAGCGGCGGTGGCGATGGCACGGTATTCAGCTTCAATTGTAGATCATGCAACTGTCTTTTATTTTTTAGAACTCCAACTGATTGGAGTAGCTCCAAGGAAGACAATGTATCCTGACATAGATGTTCTATCATCAAAGTTCCCTGCCCAATCAGCATCAGCAAATGCATTGAGATGGAGTGAAGTATTTTTGCGAAGAAAAATACCATGATTAAGAGTCCATTTAAGATATTACAAAATTTGTTTGATCGCAGACCAATGCATAGTAGATGGTCGATGCATGAATTGTGATAATTTATTGACGATAAATGAAATATCTAGACGGGGGAGAGCCAAGTATTGTAAGGAGCCAACAATGTAACCTAGGAGATCATAGCCAAATAGAAGATTAGAAAGTTGTGCCTCCCAAGAT